>BROE01000025.1:7447912-7458566 GCA_036571765.1 Plecoglossus altivelis
CCCCCAGTCAGTGGGTTTCATTAATGATCGCTCGACACGTGTAGATCTCACCGCTAATACCCTTTACACCCCCTGAGCTGGCCTTGGCCCAGCTTACTGTATACAGTAGCATGAGATCACCACCACCTCGTGAGGACGGCTTTTGTTGCTCTGCTGCGGAGGGTCTGTCGATGTCTCTCGCCCCTCTCGCTCCTGACACACCAGGCTTTCCCTGTCCTCGTGGGAGAGCTGCCCTCTCTTGGTCCCGGTGCGCTGGAGCAGAAGGGAGGGGGGGCGTGTTTTTCCCAGGTCTGGTGCCTCAGTCTGGAGCTCTGAGAGATGGGGGGGGGTAGCTTTATCCTGACAGGCTGGAACTCCTCACACGTAGACACTGCGTGAAACCCTGTACCATCCAGTGTGTCTGTCTCCCTGCCCATCTCTCTGTCTTTCTGCCTGCCTGCCTGCCTGTCTCTCTGTCTCTCTGTCTTTCTGCCTGCCTGCCTGTCTGTCTGTCTGTCTGTCTCTTTCGTTCTCCCTCTCCATCTGTCTCTCTCTTTCTCTCTCTCCATCTGTCTCTTTCTCTCTCTCCATCTCTCTCTCTCTCTTTCTATATTTCCTACTGTTGGTTGTCTCTTCCATCACACCCAGACAATGGCTGTACACTGAGGTGCAACCTGACCTTGGTTTCGGAACGTTCTACAGGCCTCCTGTTCCAGCCCAGCGGTAGCGAGGCCAACAGCAACTCTTCAGCCGTCCCACACACAAGACGGCTCGCTTGCACGCTTCTCAAATTCTCATTCAGATGGGTGTGGTGCTCGTGTTATGGGAACTGTGAACTCACCAGGCCTGTGGCAATACAGAATGGATCGTTTTCTAGTTGTTGAATTTGCGTATCATGACGAAATCGTCTTTCACTACAGGTAATGGAAAGCTTTTGAGGTAGATGATTCAAGCTATGGTTCACACACTTTATTCCCAGAGGCCACCAATTTAAAGCAGACTAGTTTTCTCTACATTTTTCTCTTGTGAATTGTTTGTCCTGTTTATCTGCTGTTGTCTAAACACCAGTCAGCCAGGGCCAGTCAGCACCGGTCACCTAGTACCAGTTAGCTTGGACCAGTCAGTACCAGTCAGTAACAGTCACCCAGGACCAGTCACTCAGTACCTGTCAGTCACCCAGGACCTGTCACCAAGGACCTGTCAGTCAGTACCTGTCACCCAGTAGCAGTCACCTAGTACCTGTCAGTCATTACCAGTCACCCAGGACCTGTCACCAAGGACCTGTCAGTCATTACCTGTCAGTCAGGACCAGTCACTCAGTACCTGTCAGTCACCCAGGACCAGTCAGTACCAGTCACCCAGGACCAGTCAGTACCAGTCAGCCAGTCTCAGTGGCAGCTGGTTATCTGCTCAGTCTCATGGCTGCTAGCTTGGAGGATGGTCTTGTGGCCTTATATGGGCAAACTCACTTTGGGGCCAAACACTGCAGCACAGAGCACTGATCCGATCTGCTGGCCGACTGCTCTCTAACCCCTGCTCTGGAAATTATTACTACCAACCCCTCTCTCTACAAACACACACAGACACACACGCACACACACTCTCTCTCTCACACACACACACGCACACACACACACACACAGTGTGTTTATACTTTTATCTGAAAGGAGAAAATGAGCGGTAGCTGTACCCACCCTCACACGTTTAGACACGTGGCCTTCACGTCACAGGAAGGTTACTGTAGCTGTAGGGACGTGTGCAAAAAACTGTAAGTGAAACTTGCTGAAACACACATGCTATCAATCACAGGGTCAGGACCCTGCTGGAGGCCTAGTAACCCAGCAGGCAGGCTGACAGGCAACTAGGCAGAGAGACAGACTGGCAGGCAGACAGGCAGCCAGACAGACAGGCAGGCAGGCAGGCAGGCAGGCAGGCAGGCAGAGGCAGACAGGCAGGCAGAGAGGCTGACAGACAGGCAAAGAGATGGACCGAGAGACAGCCAGACAGAGAGGCAGACAGCCAGACAGAGAGGCAGGCAGACAGACAGAGAGGCAGACAGCCAGACAGAGAGGCAGACATCCAGACAGAGAGGCAGGCAGACAGACAGAGAGGCAGACAGATAGGCAGGCAGACAGACAGACAGGCAGAGAGGTAGGCAGACAGACAGAGAGGCAGGCAGACAGACAGAGAGGCAGACAGACAGACAGACAGACAGACAGACAGAGAGGCAGACAGACAGACAGAGAGGCAGACAGATAGGCAGACAGACAGACAGACAGACAGACAGACAGAGAGGCAGACAGACAGACAGACAGACAGACAGACAGACAGACAGACAGACAGACAGACAGACAGACTGGGCTGTTAGGAGCTGTTGGAGACGGGGATTCCGTCCAGACGCAGGATGACGATGTCATGGAGTGATGTCATGGAGTGATGTCACTTGGCTCATGCTGCTGTGACTCACATCTGGTGACTGGTACCACTGGTACCAAGGTCCCGCTACACACGCACTCACACACCACTCACACACGCACTCACACGCACTCACACACTCAAACACACACACACACCACACACACACTGGCGTCTCTGCCTGTCTCGTATCCCAACAGGAGATGGACTCTAAAGCAGCCGTTTTGTATTTTGTCCCAAGCTGGCTTCCCGGTTCTCTGTGTTCTGGCTGTGATTGTGGCCGTTCTGGGATTCAAGCAGGGCTGTCGTCTACACAGCACTGTTCTGTATGTAACACAAACACCCTCTTTCTGTGCACTTCCTGTCAAGTTAGTCTTGGCATGACACAGAGTACTGGACTCAGGGGATGACAAGTGTAACCTTGTTTGAGCTAAATAACTTGTATCTTTTCCGAGGTTTTAGTGTCGTCTTGGACATTCTTGCCGCATTCCCAACGTGTCCAAGTGTCCATTTATTGCAACATGTTTACTTGTTGGCTCTGAAACAGTTGAAGGTTGTGTCACCTCCTAGCTGATATGTTTAACTCTCAGCGTCATCTCCACGTGATGACTGTCAGTCAGCATGACCCGCAGTGTTACACACTGCACAGCAGGAGGGTGAAGACCTGTTCTGTGGCTTGATGCAACTCTGGAAAACCACCCTCTGTTCTTTAGCTGCAACAATAGCCCTACAGACCCACAGACAGACAGACTGTCTGTCAGACAGGTAGACTGTCAGACAGTCTGTCAGACTGGCAGGTAACCAGACAGACAGAGTGGCAGACAGACAGACTGTAGGAGATGCAGTCTCAGCTATGTCCTCAGGCTGGAGGGTAGGGCTGGCGTCAAGGCGACAGGTGCAGCTGATGTGGCGGCTGGATAGGGAACAGGACAGGCTGGCAAGCTGATTGGCTGGCTGGCAGGGAACCAGACAGGCTGGCAGGCTGATTGGCTGGCTGGCAGGGAACCAGACTGGCTGATTGGCTGGTAGGCGGTCAGGTGCCGGACGGTTGTTAGAGCGGGGACTGCTTGCGCCAGTCGCTTGCAAGCCATCTCTGGCTGCTGCTGAGGTTCGGGGGGCGTCAGACGAGGGGGTGGGAGGTTGAGAGGAGGGGAGAGAGGGGTGGGGGGGAGGACGAGATCTATGGGGGCTGAGGGGAGGGGTGGGGATGTGAGAGGGTGGGGGGGTGGAGGGAAGAGGGAGGTGGGGGAGGGGGGCCTGGTGGCGGGTTGGGCACTTCTTACAACGTTGGATTTGGTTTGTCTATGTGTACCTCTAAGTCAAGTTACTGCTTTTGTTTGGTTCTTCATCTAAGTTATCAGAGGGACAGGTGTGTATTGATCTGCCTTGATTATCAGTAGTTATTGTTCTGCTTAGTTTATATTGGGTACTCTCCTTGTAGTAGATGTTTCCCTTTTTGTAGACAAGCTTGTTGTCTTGTCCTGGGTGATGCGTCTCCGCTTGTGGTGGAGGTCTGTGTGCAGGAGGTCAGTCAGTTATAGCTGCGGGCTCCGTTGTAAGTACTGAATGTGACATAAATTGTTCTCTAGCTTTAATACTTTTGGCCGTTTTTCTTTCCCGCCAGGTTTATTTTTTACGCAGTGTACTTGGACGTTTTCCTGTTGCCGCGTCCAGTACCCCTTGTCCAACCCTCCCCCCCCCCGGCTCCTTCCCTTTAAAGTCATACAGTGTGGATCACGTATATTTGATAGAGGAAATGAAATGATTTTGAGGTTGTGCTTTCTACTGTAAAGAAAATCTTTTGAAGTTAAATTCCTAGAGCTTTGGGCTTGAGCACACCTGCCTTTCGTGAGGTTGAGCGTCTTATGTCGTAACCATATTTCTCTCATCACTGCTAGAGCCACACCCCTTTCTGTCCTGCTTCACAGGAAGGTGTGTTTGAGTCAGCACATCCAGGTGAGTTCTGCTTTCCTGTACGATGACAAGGCATCTTCCTGGCTCACTCAGAGAGCTTCTCGTGCTTCTGGATCGTGTGTCACTTTCAGGAAAACCACGGTTCTGTCACCTTTCCCTTATCTTTCCCCCCCACACAGCTGCCTCATGTATCCTGTGTCTGTTAGAGTGGTATGCACTGTTTGTGGTCTGGTTTGGGCCACACAGGCTAGGTGATGGCTCAGCTCAGGGCTGGGTGATGGCTCAGGGCTGGGGCAGGCTGGAGAGGGCAGGCTGGGTGATGGTTCAGGGCTAGGTGATGGCTCAGGGCTGGGTGATGGTTCAGGGCTGGGTGATGGTTCAGGGCTAGGTGATGGTTCAGGGCTAGGTGATGGTTCAGGGCTGGGTGATGGTTCAGGGCTGGGTGATGGCTCAGGGCTGGGTGATGGTTTAGGGCTAGGTGATGGCTCAGGGCTAGGTGATGGCTCAGGGCTAGGTGATGGCTCAGGGCTAGGTGATGGCTCAGGGCTGGGTGATGGCTCAGGGCTGGGTGATGGCTCAGGGCTGGGTGATGGTTCAGGGCTGGGTGATGGTTCAGGGCTGGGTGATGGTTGGCTAGGTGGATTTGCAGGGCTGGGCAGGCTCAGCTTCAGGTTCAGGGCTAGGGTGATGCGGGCTGGGATGGCTCGACTGGCTCAGGGCTGGGGGCTGAGGGCAGGGGGATGCTCAGGGCTGGGTGATGGCTCAGCTCAGGGCTGGGTGATGGCTCAGGGCTGGGTGATGGCTCAGGGCTGGGTGATGGTTCAGGGCTGGGTGATGGTTCAGGGCTAAGTGATGGCTCAGGGCTAAGTGATGGCTCAGGGCTTGGTGATGGTTCAGGGTTGGATGATGGTTCAGGGCTGGGGAGGCCTGGGGAGGCCTGGGGAGGGCTGGCTGGCCTTAATGTCGCTTACACTGTGGGTCTTGGTTACGTGAAGGTTGTGGGGGTATTTTTTTCCCTTCAAAGGTTTCCACAAACCAAACTTCACCACATAAAACGCATGCATGTGTATGTTTCTGTTTGGAACTGGCTGGTTTCCCGTGTTTGCGGTTTAGTGTCACCGTTCAGGCAGTTGGTAACTTTGAACTGAGGTCGCTTGTTCAGTTTTGAAAAATGCCCTCAGTGAAGATCATTTGGTGCTTGACGTCATCGTCTTGTAAATGAACTCTGGACTTTTCCGGAACTTCTGGACTCTGTCTATACCTCTTTTCTCCTTCCTCCCTCCCCCTCCCTTCCTTTTTTTTCTTAGGACACGCAGACAAAACACTGCCTCTGTGTAGGTCACCTACCTCCAGGGTGCAAGTCAAAGGCCTCTATGTACACAAGTGTGTTTCCATGTCTGGCCACCTAACTGTTATTTCATGTTTTTCTTGGCAAACGCCTGAGTGAAAGGTTTGTTTTGTTTGCACCGTGATTACTCATTACTTTCCTGTACTGATGACATGAGGTGTGACTCTCTCTCTCTCTCTCTCTCTCTCTCTCTTTTCATTTTTTTTTTTTTTTTTTAAATGAATCTGGCCCGATGCCTTCCCTGTCACTTCCTTAGTTATGACCAGTCAGAACGTACGTTCTGAACCGGCCAGGTAGTAGTTGCTTAGGAACGAGTTGGCATGTAGCGGACCAATCCCAAGATAGGGATTCTGTTTCAGCTCACCTTTTGATCTTAATCCTCCCAACCTATCCCAGCATGCCCGGCAGGTCGACGTTCTGATGCTAGTGAGAACCCAGAGCATCACCCCCTCCTTTCGCACGCTCTCAACACAGAGGAACGCCACGCTCTTCACCTTTCACTTCCTGTTGTCGTGTTTTTGTTTGTTTCGTCATTAATAGAAAATATTACGACGCGATTTGGAATAAAATGCGGTTGATCTTACGTGTACTTTCTGAGAAGGTCGTTTGCTCGGAGACGATCAGCATGGTTTCTGGAGTTTCTGCCCAGACTCCAGGCTGTTCCCCCTTATCACATAAATGAATAAATAAATCACTCAGTCCTAGACCTCAGAACTTGGCAGTATGCTGAATATATAATCAAATCATTCCATTCATGCAGCAATAAGCTGTACAATAAGCAGTACATTAAGCTGGATCTGAGTGTGTGTGTGTGACCTGTGTGTATGTGTGACCTGTGTGTGTGTGTGTGTGGGCATGAATGTGAGCACGTGTGTGTTTTCAATTCCTCATTTCTCTCTCTACCCCCCCCTGGCCCCCAGCCCCCCTCCTGCTCTTACCATGCCTCTTCCTGCCCCCCCACTCACACCCATACACACCCATACACACACACACACACACACACACACACTCCCCTCATGAGTCAGCAGGAATGTGAGGAATGACCTGAGTGAGGTTCCTGGCTCCTCCCACCCAGCACTCGTCTGTCCATGTTTAGGCCTAAAAGCCTTTTCCTTTTCCTCTAGTTTCCTTTCTTTCTGCAGGTCATTCTTGCCTTGCGTCAACACGTTGCTCTCCTTTCGCTCTCGCATCCTCTCAAACTCTTCATCCCTCCAGACTCTCCTCCTCCTCCTCCTCCTCCTCCTCCTAACTCACGCTTTACTTTTCAGTCAGCTCAGCACTTTTTCAAAAAAACGTTTCCCTCAAATTACAGTTTGCCTTTCAAGCAGACGTCCCCCGTGGCTCTGCTGTGGGTCACGCTGCAGCATGGCTCCAAACCCAACCCCCCCCCCTTCCTCCAGGACTCCCCACCCACTCACCCCTCACTCCCTCAGGGCCTGGGCGGAGCCGAGAACCCCTCTGCCCTCTCTCAGAACAAGCCGGTTCTTCTCTTCGTCCTGACATGTATATAAACTAAGACTGACAGCTTGTAAGAAATACAAACTCATTACCTGGTGTAAAGCGTGGCTGACTGTGTTGACAGGAACCTGAGCTCTGTCTCAGCTGTCTGTCCTGCCTTCTCACCTGTGCCTTCATCTCACCTGTGCCTTCATCTTACCTGCAGCTGTGCAGGTCTGCAGCTGTGCAGGTCTGCAGCATGGCTGTTTGTCATTCCCATTCCCTGCAGCTCTGCAGCTGTGCAGGTGGTCGACACTGAGCTTCGTTAAAGTGAAATCAGTTGTCGCCAAACTATTAAACCCCCATTCAGTCTTGCTGACCCCTGGAACCCCCCCCCCCAACACACACTCACACACTCTCTCACACACACACACACACACACACTCACACACTCTCTCACACACACACACACACACACACACACTCACACGGCCAGCGATGCATAGCGGCGTTGGACAGACCCCTGGCAGCGTGCGCTTAATAAGCGCTGTGCCATCAGAGACCTCATAAAAAGTGGATTAGCTTTCACTGGAGGACCAGGACCTGGCCCTAGGACCAGGCCCAAGGGCTAGGTCCTGGGATCAGGCCCAAGGGCCAGGCCCCAGCTGGCATCCTGGCTTCCACATGTGGCTAGCGTGAGAGACTTGGCTACTGTGCTGGGAGAGGACAGGCTTGGTTTCCATGGAGAGACTGGCTGGAGCTTCAAGGGGCCTCCACAGGGGCTGGAGCCAGCGTGCAGGGCAGAGGGGCTGGAGCCAGCGTGCAGGGCAGAGGGGCTGGAGCCAGCGTGCAGGGCAGAGGGCCCCTGGATCCCTGGCAGCGTGTTTGATTAGTCCTGTCTGGATCGCCCTCCAGGAAGGATGACAGACAGCGTGAGCTGCTGAGAGAGGCGTTCTCATGTGCTGCTGGAGGAGTGTGTGTGTGTGTGTTTGTGTGAGCGCTAAGCCTTCTGGGAGTTGTAGTGAAGGGGCTTGGAGAGGGTTAGTGTCCCCCCCTGGTGTCTGTCTGAGATTATGTGATGTCACAGTTACTTACCCTCTCTCTGTTTCTCTCTCTTGCTGTATATCTTTTTGTCTCTGTCTCCACCTGTTGGTCTCTTTCTCTGTCTGTCTACCTTATCCTCTCTTTCTCTGTGTCTCTCTCTATTTCCTTCTCTCTCTCTCTCTCTCTCTCTCTCTCTCTTTTCTTCTCTCTCTCTCTCTCTCTCTCTCTGCAGCTGGATGGGACCCTGGACCTGTCAGAGCGGCGTCTGATCCGCTCGGCTCTGAGGGAGCTGAGGAGGAGGGAGATCGAGAGCATGGAGGCAGCTCTGGCCAGCAAACGCTTCCGACCTGCGCGTCTCCTCCAGCAGGAGGACAAGGAGAACCAACACAGGTGAGCAGACACGCTCACACACACACACACACACACACACACACACACTCACTCTCTCACACTTTTATGCACACACGCTGTCTCGCTCTCTCTCTCTCTCTCTCTCTCTCTCTCTCTCTCACACACTCACACTCACACTCATACACACACACAAACACACTCACTCTCTCACTCTCTTATACACACACGCTGTCTCGCTCGCTCTCTCTCTCTCTCTCTCTCTCTCTCTCGCTCTCTCTCACACACACACACACACTCTTTCTAGCCACTACAGATGGAGAAACCACCAGCCCCTTTGTCATCCGTTGCCTCCGCCTCCCACCCTCCCGTCCTCCCCTTCTGTCCCCTCCTGGTCCTGTTATAAGCCAGCAGCCTCTCACCCCCCCCCCCACCACCCCCTTTGTACTTCATCTGAGCGTCCTGTTAGCAGTCGTTATTTGTTTTCATTCGACTCCAGCAGATTTCCTCTCCAGCGTTGAGTGAGACTGCATTGGGGCTTCCAGTCTGCTCATGAATGACTGGCTCCGCGACAGGGCCAGCTGCTCTGGGCTGGAGATCCCAGTCTTCACACATCTGCCGTGGGGGAGACAGTGTGCCGTTGGGGCCCCTCCGTGTGGATCCACTCATCATGTAGCCCCCCCTGTCCCCCCCTGCAGCTAGGCAGCTAGGGCACAGTAGAGAGAAACACATGACTTCCATTTACAGCCTCAGTTGGATTACTTTGGTTACCAAAACATCTAATGAATGGAGGCGGTGCCTTCTAAAGCTGCGGGATTCATGCACATGCAGTGAGACACACACACAGACACATACACACACACACAGACACATACACACACACACACACACACATGCACCACAGACACACCCATACACACACACACACACCACACATATATACACACACACACACCACATACACACACACCACATACACACACACACCACATACACACGCACATCTACCCACACTATTTTGTAAGAGCAACGTTACTCTTTTAGTCTCATTTCTGGAATGTGGAGTGTTAGACTTCTGAGTTCCGCATGCTGTCATGAAGAGGAGGAAGTTAAGAAGGCAGGGAGATAAAGCGAGGGTCAGGATGAAGAGGAGGAAGAGCAAAGGCAGCTGTCTCTCTCTCTCTCTCTCTCTCTCTCTCTCTGTCTCTGTCTTCCCCCTCTCTCTACCTCTGTCTTTCCCTCTGTTTCCATCTATTTCTCTCCCACTCTCTCTCTCTCTCCCTCTCCCCTCTCCCTCCCTTTCTCTCTGTCTCTCTCTCTCTCTCTCTCTCTCTCTCTCTCTCTCCTCCGATCACTTTTTCCAGGCTGAATTTGGGAATCTTTTCCTCTAAAGGCTGACAGTTTTCTCGCAGCAGCAAATGCTCTGGCATGTAGGGTAAGTGCTGTGTTCCTGTGGCAAGCGTGCCGGCGCTGAGCTGGGAGAGCATAGCGTTTAGCCAGAAGGGAACAAAACCTCATCGTCTCTGTCTGGATGGACATTCCAGGCCACCTCTGGCAACCCGATCACGTGATCACGTGATCACATGATCATATGTGTAGAGTCAACGGCCATCAGTGCTTTAAACAGGCTGCAATCTGATCTTTGTCTGTCTGTCTGTCTGTGTCTGTGTGTCTGTCTGTCTATTTGTGTCTCTCTCCTTCTGTCCCTATCTGTCTGTCTTTCTCTCTCTATGTTCTAACCTATCTCTCTCTCTCGCTCTTTCTCTCTCTCTCTCTCTCTCTGTTCTAACCTGTCTGTCTCTCTCTCTCTCTCTTTCTCTCTCTCTCTCTGTTCTAACCTGTCTCTCTCTCTGTATGCCTGTCTGTCTCTGTCTCTCCCTCTGTGTCTGTATCTTTGTCTCTCTCTCTCTGTCTGCCTTTCTGTGTGTGTGTTCCTCATCTGCAGGTCTGCGTCCAGTGATTCTCTGGACCTGCTCTCTAGGAAGCTCCAGACCATCCAAGACCTGGAGGAACTGACCAGACTGGTGAGCTCTCTCTCTGTCTCTCTCTGTCTCTCTCTGTCTCTGTCTCTCTCTCTGTCTCTCTCTGTCTCTGTCTCTCTCTGTCTCTCTCTGTCTCTCTCTGTCTCTCTCTGTCTCTCTCTCTCTCTGTCTCTCTCTGTCTCTCTCT
>BROE01000025.1:7465383-7491473 GCA_036571765.1 Plecoglossus altivelis
AAAAAAAAGGGGGGAAAAAAAGAGAGAATTTTGGTTTTTTTTTTTCCCAAACTTGGGAATTCCAGGAAAAAAATTTAGTTTTTTTTTCTCAAACTTGCCTAAAAATAAGCCAGAGCAAGAATTCCAAGTGAAAAGGATGCGATTGTTTTTTCCTGTGGCCCGCAGGCCCTGGCAAACGTCAGGAAAAATTGGTTTGGTGGGCCCGCTGGACGATTATAAAGGGATTCAGGGAGTAGAATGCCAAATGTCCGAAAGTGGGTGTTTGAAGGGGAGGCGTGGGTTTTGAGGGCTATTCTGAGAGTTGGGGTGTGGTGTGTTGGTGGTGTGGTGTTGTGTGTGTTTGTGTGTGTGTGTGGCAGGTCTGTGCGGTGTGTGTGTGTGTGTGTGGTTGGAGGCCGTGTGTGTGTGTGTGCTGTTGGGGGCCTTGTGGGTGTGTGATGGGTGAGAGCTGGGAGGCCTGTGTGTTTACACAGCTGACCCTGCTGTAGTGGAGCCCAAGGACAGGCAACAGGGGCCCAGTAGCCATGGCAAGGTTGACTCTTCTCTCTCCTCTTTCCTTCTCTTTCCATGCCCTGACAATCCTGCTGTTTCCTCTCATGTGTGTTCGCTTCTCTGTCTCTCTCTGCTTACTCCTCTCTCTCTCTGCTTGGTCTTGTCTTCCTCTGTCTCTTTACTCTTAGGTTGTCTCTCTTTTTGTTGTCTCATCTTCTTATGTCTGGTCTGTCTCTTCTCTTCTCTCTCTTTCTCTCCTCTGTCCGCTCTCTCTCTTCTCTGTCTGTCTATCGGTTTCTTTTTCTTTTCTCTCTCCCTCTCTCTCTGCGCCCCCCCTGTCTGAGATCAGGAGAGGGTGGAGGCTGCAGGACTGAGGCTCTACCCTGGGGGAGGAGGAGAGGGTGGAGGGGGTGGAGGGATGGTGGGGGGGAGATGGTGGGGGAGGAGGAGAGGGTGGAGGCTGCAGAAGGCTTACCTCTGGGAGGAGGAGAGGGTTGGAGGCTGCAGGACTGAGGCTCTACCCTGGGGGAGGAGGAGAAGGATGAGGCCTGCGGACTGGGGTCTACCCTGAAAGGGAGGAAGGAGGAGCGGTGGAGGCTGAAGGACTGGGGCTTACGCTGAGGGGAAAGGAGGAGAGGGTGGGGATGGAGAGTGAGCTGAGGCTCTACGCTGAGGAGGAGGAAAGGTGGAGGGTTGAGGATGGGGCTCTACCCTGGGGAGGGGATGGGTAAGGCTGAAGGATGAGGCTACCCGGGTGGGGGAGGAGGAGGGTGAGGCTGGCAGACTGGGCTCTACCTGGGGGAGAGGAGAGGGTGGAGGCTGCGCAGGACTGAGGCTCTACCCTGGGGGAGGAGGAGAGGGTGGAGGCTGAAGGACTGAGGCTCTACCCTGGGGGAGGAGGAGAAGGGTGAGGAGGCTGAAGACGAGGGCCTCTAACCCCTGGGGGGAGGAGAGAAGGTGGATTAGGCTGCAGGACTGGGGATGCTATCTGGGGGAGGAGGAGAGGTGAGGCTGCAGGACTGAGGCTCTACCCTGGGGGAGGAGGAGAGGGTGGAGGCTGAAGGACTGAGGCTCTACCCTGGGGGAGGAGGAGAGGGTGGAGGCTGCAGGACTGGGGCTCTACCCTGGGGGAGGAGGAGAGGGTAAAGGCTGAAGGACTGAGGCTCTACCCTGGGGGAGGAGGAGAAGGATGGTCTTGTTGTCTCAGCCGCCCAGACCCGACCACATCCATACTCTCCTGCTCCGAGGAGTGTGACCTCTGACCTCTATACCAGGTTCTTCCAATTGACCCTTGACCTCCAGGTCGGCGTGTGTCTGATGTTTGTGTTCACCGATCGGACCAGTCCCTCGGGTGGGGTGGAGGGGCGGTGTTCTCCTGGTTTACCTCTGGTGGGCAAACTGAACAGGAACTGGAACACCTGGGACATGCCAGAGCAGATTAGAGACATTCAAACAAAGCTTTATCATGGTTATGGCTGACGTTTCAGTTTTAACTGGACCTTTTGTAAATGGCTTCAGTAGATGCACAAGTTTTACGAAGGGAGGATGACATGAATCTGGGCTGTGTTTTATGTTACAGGACCCAGACAAAGACGGCTTTGGAGAACGAGAAAGATTCAGATCTCAGGGTCGAGAACACACCCAGCAGAGCAGAGATCTACACAGGACAGGTAAGAACACACACACACACACACACACATACACAGGACAGGTAAGAACACACACACATACACACAAACACACACAGGACAGGTAAGAACACACACACACACCCACATACACACATACATAGGACAGGTAAGAACACCTACAGACACACACATCCACAGACACACACATCCACAGACACACACATACGTCCACATCCAGACACTCTTGCAGTCCTCATGTACTTGCAGTCCTCTCCAGACATCTTTTTCCTTGTGTTGTCCTTTGACGTGCGTGTTAATAGGACAGTATCAGCTTTGACTTAAGACTCAGTTTTCAGTAAGCGTGGACACGTCCAAACGTCTGACTGTAAAGCCACACCTTTGACCCTTTCTAGGTCATTTCCCCTGAACTGCTTGTGTAAACATCCCCCCCCAAAAGGTTCATTCTGCTCCGAGAGCCGTTGAAAAGGGTTTTGTTTAGTTAGAGCTGCTGCGTGACTTGATTGGCTCTGAGGCGACCTAGTCACGGGACTAATGACTCCAGCTACTGTTACCGCTGTTTAATTGACCTCTGTGCGCTTTCCCATAAATGCAGCAGAATGAAAGCTCTGCTTTTACGTTGAATTTTCCATTCCCGAAAAGCTTGTGACTTTGTTAAGACACATTTACGCGTGCGCACCCACACTCACACACGCTCTCTTTAAAAGAGATATGCCTACTCTAGTGGTATGGGAGGAGGTTAGCTTTTAGGGAATAAACAAGGACCATTTGGTTATGGTCGGACTGATTTGAATAACACGGATAGAACTAATTCCAACACCAGAGTGCTTTAGGCTTGGCGTGTATACTGGTGAAAATATTGTGTGTATGCGTGTGTGTGTGTATTTATACATCCATCCATCTGCTAAACCCAAACCTAGATTGACCTGAGCTTGGCCCAAACGCTGTGAGACTCTGGCTTGGTCAGTTCCCCTTAATTTGATGGTGGGGCTTGGTGTGTCCTTGGCTAAAGGCCTGGAGGGGGATGGGTGGTGGTGAGGGAGGGAGGGGGGTGGTGAGGGAGGGAGGGGGTGGTGAGGGAGGGAAGGACCAGGAATATAACAGGTTCAAAGGAGAACACACACGCGCTCTCATAACCAGAGTGATATAGCTGTTTAAAGAGTCCAGAAAGCACAGGTCTTTCCCCTGCCTTCACCTCACTGTGCAATTAGGGTCAACGCAGGTTAGACTCTGCTTAGACGCAGACACAGGAAGTAAGGGAACCCACAGGATGGGACGGGGGGTGGAGCCAAGGGAGAGGACGGGGTTGCTGACAGGATGGGAGGGGGGGCGGAGGGCTACAGAGATGGTGGGGGGCGGGGGGGCTGGGGGCGGAGTCGAAAGAGAGGATGGGGTTGTCGCCTCCGTGAATGAGAATGTTTCCGTCGACAGAAGGGTGAATATGGTTTAATTAGGGTGTGTGTGTGTGTGTGTGTGTGTGTGTGTTGGAGGGGGGGGGGGCAAGGGGACAGAAGACATAAACACATTGATCCCCCATGGTGTTAACAGATTAATAAGATGAGGTAGCTACAGCCAAGCCTTGAGAGATACATGGTCTGGGGTCTTCAAGCCCCCCCTTGCCTGCTCTACCAAGGAGGTGATTTAGGAAATGGGCCTGTTTGGTCTCAAGCCCCACAACAATGGAATGTGCTTCATCCCAACAGGACCTCTAACAGTGTGTTTGGACTGAGTCTTCTGAAGACCTCTGTGACATCACTACGTTGTTGTTATTGTTATTGTTTTGCGTTTGTGTCCAGTGGACCGGAGGGGAGGGGTCACTTTAGACTCTTGTTATTGTCACATCTCTCATTACCAAGTAGACCTGAAGGGACAACACAGCGTAGCTACTCTAGCAAAGCACGTGAGTGGTGTCCTCTCTCTCTCTCTCTCTCTCTCTGTCTCTGTCTCTGTCTCTGTCTCTCTCTGTCTCTCTCTTTGTCTCTCTCTCTCAGCTGTGCTTCTCTTAATTGGAGCAGATGAAGTCCATCATTAGACCAAGCCTGTTCACAGACCAACATGTGAGTGAGTCAGACATGTGTTTTGTTAGTGTAGATAGTACACCGGCTGTGTGTTTGTCATTTGGCCATCGTTGCGTAACCGTTCCCAATCAGCAGCAGTTAATTCAACTGCTGGCTAGTTTGGTTGTGTTTGTTATTACCGAGTGGCTTTGTGTTGTAAAGCGCAGGTCGGTTTCATAGTGCAGAGCTCAGTGACTGTACTGATCTGCAGGCTGAGTGGAAGGTTCTAGAATGACCCCCAGGTGACCCCCAGGAATGCAGAGTTGAAGGAGGAGGCTGTGGTCGCCACGGAAACAACTGGGACTCTCCCTTGGTGATTTGCTATGTAAATTACAGGGCTGTGTGTGTGTACACACGTGTGTGTGTGTGTGTGTGTGTGTGTGTACACACGTGTGTGTGTGTGTGTGTGTGTGTGTGTACGTACATGTGTACGTGTCTGTGTATGATATACCGCTGACCAGAGATGACCCACCTGTGGTCTGTGTGGTCGGCCAAACCTATTATAACTAAAAGCATGAAAAATGAATAAATATATTGGGAACAGATTTCCCTGTGAACCTGAGGAAGTGGTTCCTCCCCTGTATATTCAACCTTTTAGAAACATTCTTTTTTTCTCAAAACATCTTTTTGAAAATATTTGATCTATTTTTGGTGCTGTGTTGGTTGTCCTTGGTCCCAAAACTGCTCTCCAAGCCTGGGAAGGAGGAGGGGGAGGAGGGGGAGGGAGACAGAGAGGAGGGGGAGGGAGACAGAGAGGAGGGGGAGGAGGAGGGGGAGGATGTCAGCACCGCAGGTTGTTTGGAGTGTGGTTTCCTGAAGAGAGGAGGAGGACGGAGGAGTTGGGACATGGGGGAGGGGGAGGTAGTCTCGATTTCACCCTCTCTGCCCCTCTCTGCCCCCCTGACACTTCCTGCACTGGGCGACCACCTACGGTGCCGCTGATCACTCCTACACACACACACACACACACACACACACACACACACGGATGCCTGTGAGCTTCAGGGTTGGACCAAAGCAAATGCCCACTAATATGATACTTAAATATTGTGTGTCTTCTCTGGGATCCTTACACTTCCTACCCTAGCTCCTACACCCTAGTTCAGCTCCTACACCCTAGTTCAGCTCCTACACCCTAGTTAAGTTCCTACCCTAGCTCCTACACCCTAGTTAAGTTCCTACCCTAGCTCCTACACCCTAGTTAAGTTCCTCTTTAATCAGGCTGGTTGCCTCCTTTCCTCAGGCTCCAAACCAGGCATGGTTCTGGTTCTGGACCCGCTGGGGAGGGATGAGGGCCCGGGGCCCCTGCCAGGCCGGCCGGAGCCTGACCCAGCCACAGCTGAGCCCGACATGGTCCTGACCCAACGCCAGAGATCTGACTCCGGGGCCTCTGATCGCAGCCTGGGGCTGGGCTCCACAGCCCCCAGGGGCCGGTTGGACTCCGGGGCCTCTGAGCGAAGCCTGGGGCTGGGCTCCACAGCCCCCAGGGGCCGGCTGGACTCCGGGGCCTCTGAGCGAAGCCTGGGGCTGGCCTCGGCCTTCAGGGCCCGGCTGGACTCGGGAGCTTCAGACCGCAGCCTGGGGCTGGGCTCCACGGCCCCCAGGGGCCGGCTGGACTCCGGGGCCTCTGACCGCAGCCTGGGACTGGGCTCCACTGCCCCCAGGGCCCGGCTGGACTCGGGAGCTTCAGACCACAGCGTGGGCTCCCTGTCCCGGTTCAGACAAAGGTGTGACTCCGGCACCTCCGACTCCAGCATCACCAGAACCCTCCAGGACGCTGACGTCCCCCGCCCGCTGCCACGGAAACGCTTCGACTCCGGGACGTCCGACCTGAGCGTGGGCGTGGCTCCAGAGGGGCGTGGCCAGGGAGAAGAGGCAGAGGTGGTTATGAGTAGCTCCTCCTCCAGCACCGACTCCGAAGTGGAGAGCACCAATCATCCTCCAGACAGCCTCCCTGCCCAGCCCGTCCTGGAGCCCAGCTTAGAGCAGCCTGATGGGGCTGCTCTGTCCAGGAAAGTCCCAGGCTCCCACAATGGCCTGCTTAATGGCAGGGAAAAAATCAACATCATACAACAGAAGGTACAGTATAAAAACAATTGAATACTTTAAATAAACTGTACGTACTGTAGACTCAACAACTTCAACAAACTCAGTAAATTAGTACCCTATTTCACCACCAGGTGGGGCTGTTTAGCTGCAATATGTTATTTCACTTCATACCTAGAATTCCCGCTCTCTAACCAAACGGGCTTGTGACAGCATTCCTCAGTGACACGTGGGTCCAGGCAGCACCTATAAACATGTCATGCTTCTCTGAGTGTGTGCGCGTGTGTGTGTGTGTGTGTGTGTGTACCGTGTAAAATCTTGTTTGGCCTCCCGTTACTTGGCTACACCGACAAACACGGGGGCTTGTCTCCTGGGTCTGCGAGCCTGTCGGTTCAAGCGAGGTTCTGGTTCACCTCAGGTCCTCCTCGTCTGCCGCCACAGACAGAGATTTGGGTTCTGGGTCGTGTCATCTTTGGAGATCCATCAGAACCCGACCCAAACAAACAGCCGCCCTGCCCCGCAGCCAAGAGATAGCTCTGGACTAGCAACGCGGGGTTGCCGTGACGGCACGTTGTCATCGTCATGGATGTGTTTACCTAACAGCGGCCTCGAAGCTGTTCCAGAAGCTTCCAGAGAACACAGCGAGAAATCAGCTCTCTCTCACACTACTGTAAACACACGTGGAGTAAAAAAGTACAGGGGCCCCGAGACTCCAGTCCAAACACTGTTACGCAACCCCCTCCCCACCCCTCTGTGCACGTGTGTGTTCCTGTCACCGTGGCCCCTCCACCCTGAGGGCCCTTCCAGGAGTCTGAAGTTTTGCTTTGCGGTGACATTTAGACAGATCCACCAACATTCATCATCTGAGACCTGTCAGCTGTTGTGTTTTAAAGTCCTGAATGTTGGTTGATCTGTAGTCTGGATGTACATGGGAATGAGCTTCTCTATAGAGATGTTAATGTTGTTCATTATTTTACCATCATTATTTAATTGTCTGATTGTTTCTGTTTTGTACATCTCTCTCTGTTTACTCTCTAATTGCTCTTTCTGTGCCTCTCTCTCTCTCGCTCTGTCTCTCTCGCTCTGTCTCTCTCGCTCTGTCTCTCTCGCTCTGTCTCTCTCGCTCTGTCTCTCTCGCTCTGTCTCTCTCCCTCTGTCTCTCTCTCTCTCTCTCCCTCTCTCGCTCTGTCTCTCTCTCTCTCCCTCTCTCGCTCTGTCTCTCTCTCTCTCCCTCTCTCGCTCTGTCTCTCTCTCTCCCTGTCTCTCTCTCTCTCCCTCTCTCCCTCTGTCTCTCTCTGTCTCTCTCTGTCTCTCTCGCTCTCTCTCTGTCTCTCTCTCTCTCTCTCGCTCGCTCTGTCTCCCTCTGTCTCTCTCTCTCTCCCTCTCTCGCTCTGTCTCCCTCTGTCTCTCTCACTCCCTCTCTCGCTCTGTGTCTCTCTCTCTCTCTCTCTCTCTCTCTGTCTCTGTCTCTCCTTCCCCTCACAAGGCCTCACTGGGCAGAGAGACTCCAGTTGCACCTCTGGGTAAAGTAAAAGATGCAGGTAAGCTCTCGAGAGACTGAAACACACACTAGCTGCCAGACACGCAAACACACACTAGCTGCCAGACACGCAAACACACACTAGCTGCCAGACACACAAACACACACTAGCTGCCAGACACGCAAACACACTCTCGCTGCCAGACACGCAAACACACTTACCCATCCTGGTGGTACTGAGAGCTGCAGCTGAAAGGATTCCTCCTGGAAGAGACTTGGTCGAAGCCACTTTAGGCTACTGTTAGGCTAACGTGAGCAGTAGGAGGAGCAGGAGGAGTAGCAGGGAGCCAGGAGGAGCAGGAGGAGCAGTAGGAGTAGCAGGGAGCCAGGAGGAGCAGGAGGCCTGGAGGAGCAGGAGGAGTAGCAGGGAGCCAGGAGGAGCAGGAGGCCTGGAGGAGCAGGAGGAGTAGCAGGGAGCCAGGAGGAGCAGGAGGCCTGGAGGAGCAGGAGGAGTATCAGGGAGCCAGGAGGAGCAGGAGGCCTGCGTATCCTGAGTTATGGTTCAACCCTCTGCTGCCAGGGCGCCCTGACCCTGTCTGAGCACCATGGCTTCCGTCAGGCGTGGTGGCGTGGGGAAGGCGTGGTGGCGTGGGGAGGCGTGGTTGGGTGGGGAAGGCGTGGTGGGGAAGGTGTGGTGGGGAAGGCGTGGTGGTGTGGGGAAGGCGTGGTGGCGAGGGGAAGGCGTGGTGGCGTGGGGAAGGCGTGGTGGCGTGGGGAAGGCGTGGTGGCGTGGGGAAGGCGTGGTGGCGTGGGGAAGGCGTGGAGAAGGCGTGGTGGGGAAGGCGTGGAGAAGGCGTGGTGGGGAAGGCGTGGTGGCGTGGGGAAGGCGTGGTGGCGAGGGGAAGGCGTGGTGGCGGGCGTGGTGGCGTGGGGAAGGGTGGTGCGTGGGGAGGCGTGGTGGCGTGGGGAAGGCGTGGTGGCGTGGGGAGGCGTGGTTGGGTGGGGAAGGCGTGGTGGGGAAGGTGTGGTGGGGAAGGCGTGGTGGCGTGGGGAAGGCGTGGTGGCGAGGGGAAGGCGTGGTGGGGAAGGCATGACCGTATAGGGCCAGGGCTGTGGGGTGGAGCAGAGAGAAGAGTGGTGGAACTCAGGAGGAGATGCTGCTGGGAAAGATAAAAAAGACTGGGGACTGCGTGTCCGTGTGCGTGTGTGTGTTTGTGTGTGTGCGCGTGTGTGTGTGTGTGTGTTTGTGTGTGTGTGTTTGTGTGTGTGTGTGTGTGTGTGTTTGTGTGTGTGTGTGCATGCGTGCGTGTGTGTTTGTGTGTGTGTGTGTGCGTGTGACTGTTCTGTCCCATGTAAACACTTAACCGAACATCTAAGGAAGATGGATTTATAGAGGAGTTGTTATCCTTTCTGTGTCTCTCTCTCTGTCTCTCTTTCTTTTTTCTTTTTTTCATTTGTTCTTTCCCCTCTGGCAGGATCACAAACCTCTGTTGTTACTCTATCAATGTCCTCCCTCTCTGTCGTTCTGTCCCTCCATGACGTGAGTTTGAGATGAGTGACTGTCGAAGAGTAGCAGACCAACTGAAATCACCTCCGGATGCTTGAGATCTGACCCCAGTCACCTCTGAGAGGGAGGGAGAGGGGGAGAGGGAGAGAGGGAGAGAGAGGGGGAGAGAGAGGGGAAGAGAGAGGGGGAGAGAGAGAGAGAGAGTCTTCCTGTCTGCTACAGCAACAAGGAGTTGGAGATGGCAGGAGGGAGGGAAGGGAAACCTAGAAAAAGAAGGCAGTGCCATGAGAGGGGGAGAAGGGGAGAGTCAGGGGGGAGAAAGAGTTTGGAGAGAGGCTGTAGGAGGAGGAGACTTGGAGACGAGTAAGACTTCATTACTGTTCCAGCGGTGTCGAGGGGTTAGTTAGACTTGGGAGCGAAGACAGCGGTCCTGTTCCGTGTTCACACACTCGCTGGGTTCCGTACTGTCGCTAAATTGAGTGTTCTGCTCCCACAGCGCCAGAGAAGAGAGAGACGGCGTTAGGCCCGTTCAGCCGCGCCAACTCCGTGCGGGACAGGGTTCGTAAGTTCACCGAACCTGGCCCCGCCCCCGGCCCCAGCATCTCACTGCTGAAGAGGGGCTCCCTAAGGAACGGGGCCCCTCCTCCTCCAGCCAGCCACAGTTCTCTGGCCAGAGCTCAGTTCTTCGAGGGTCCCGGTGTAGGAACGCCCCTGTCGACAAGAACCACGGCTGTGCCCCTCAGCACCCCTGCAGACCGGACGGGGAGACCCCGTCTCGAATCCTCCTCCGAGAGCCGACGACAAGGAGGCGTGGCCACCCACCCCCAGCCCCCGGCCGACCAATCGCGGAGCGGCGTGGGCGGAGCGAGGCAGCCGGCTGAAAAGCCGAGGCACGCCTCCGGCGTGGCAGAGGGAGACGCAGAGAAGACCTCAGGGAGATCAGCTGGGACACAGGACAGCCACACAGCGTCCCACCCCGACATGAAAACCTTCCTCACCATCGAGATAAAGGATGGCCGAACCACCACCTCCTCCTCCTCCTCCTCCTCCAGGGGCGGAGTGGCCCCTGTGGCCCCCATGGCCCCCCGCCTCACCACCAACACCGTGGGACAGAGAGCAGGTAAGAGAGCAGGCAACGACACGCTACACACGCTTCCCCCTCACGAACACGCGTGTGCGTGTCGGTGAAGCCTGTAAGATTGATTGAGATGTTTTAAGTGAAGGTGTTTTTTGTCTCGGTGTTTCTGAACTGATTATGCTGAAGCTCAGGGTCAAGGTCAGCTCGGTTAACTAGCCTCGTGTGTGTGTGTGTGTGTGTGTGTGTGTGTGTGTGTGTGTGTGTGTGTGCGCTTCGTACAGAAGCGATGTAGCTATGCCTAGGACGCGGTGGGTGGGTGTAGGGGCGGTGGTTTTAGATATGTATCCTTAGTCCTAAACCCACTGTTCCTCACCACACTGGACTCCCTGTTGATGTCCAAGACAACAGGCGCCACACAGACCCAGCCACTGAACACCAGGTCTGGTTCTGACCTGGGTCAGGCCGGGCTGGGCCAGGCGGGGGGGCTCGTGGGATGATATAGAGAAAGAGGGAGAGAGGGAGAAAGAGAGAGATCGAGGGAGAGAGAGGGAGAAAGAGAGATAGAGGGAGAGAGAGAGAGGGGGAGAAAGAGAGAGAGAGATGGAGAGAGGGAGAGAGAGATATATATATAGAGAGGGAGAGAGATAGAGAGAGGGAGAGAACAGGGTAAGACAGCATTGTCTCTGTGTCTCACTAGGCCAGGCTGTCCGTGTGTGGAGGAGGTGGAGGCCAGTAGGTTGGGAACAGAGACACTGAACAATGCAGAGCCTTGTCCTGTATCGTCTCTGTAGCATTCCTCCAGAGTCAGAACAGACCAGCCTGCATCTACCACCAGGCCCTATGAAGTTAGACTGCAGCTGAGACGATGGCGTGTTTAACGCCTCTTGACTGTCCTCCCCCTCACACACACACACACACACACTCCAGCTTGTCCTCGTCTGTATGTACAGACCTGTACGTGTGTGTGTGTGTGGGTGGTGTGTGTCTCGGTGTGTCTCAGGAGCAGCTTGGTTACAGCTGCTGTACAGATCTATCCAAACAGCCCAGGCTTGTGTTCAAAACCTTTCCCAGCAACCGGGACCTCCAACCCAAACAGTTTATTTAAGACCATGCCTGAAACAGGCTTGTCATAGCACCCATCGCGTTCCTAACACCCTCCTTCCCTCTGCTCCCCTCCTAACACCCTCCTCCCCCCAGCTCTTCTCCTTGCTCCCCTTAACACTCCTCTCCCCCCAGCTCTTCTCCTTGCTCCCCTCCTAACACCCTCCTCCCCCCAGCTCTTCTCCTTGCTCCCCTCCTAACACCCTCCTCCCCCAGCTCTTCTCCTTGCTCCCTCCTAAAACCCTCTCCCCCCAGCTCCTCCTTGCCCCCCTAACTCCCTCCTCCCCCCAGCTCTTCTCCTTGCTCCCCTGCTCCCCTCCTAACACCCTCCTCCCCTCCTTGCTCCCCTGCTACACCTCCTCCACCATTCCCCTCTCCTTCAGCCCCGTAGTGCTACCAGAATGCGCTGGTTGTCTTCCTGGTTGTCTCTGCTAAGCCCAGTTTGCTGTGATGGTGAAGTCCTTATTAGGCTTCTAAGAGTGTGTGTGGCTGACTGAAGACAGGCTTTGAAAAGTGTCTCCTTGTCCTTCCTGGCACTACACAACAGCTTGTGGTGGCGTCTCTGGTCTAGATCACGTCTTTTCTATAGCTGTGGACCTTAAATTGTGTGTGTGTGTGGAGGCCTGTGTGTGTGTGTGTGTGTGTGTGTGTGTGTGCGCGTGCATGTGCGTGTGTGTGTGCGCGCGCACGGTTTAGTCTCCATAAAGGGTCAATGTATGGACGCCGAGAGGGGAATGTTGACGTTAGCCTTGCCGCTGTGCCCGCGTCGGGCCAAGCAAACGGCTCGGTTTACGACCGAGTTGGCAGCTTAAGTGACTTGAGAAGGATTCACGTCCAGCGCTCCGAGTTACGCCACATCCTCTCACACGCGTCCACACAAGCGATGAGGATTTGTGTCTGTTTAACACACAGATATTTATGGGTAAACACAGTCTAAACAGGCCTCCCGCTCTAGTTGAGACGCGGCATGTTAAAGAAGCTATACTCTAGTTCCTTAGATCCTTCTAAGTCCTTGTTGATGTTTTGTGTCTCTAGAACTGACCCTGGGTCTGAGAGCTTCGCCCTTCAAGATATCCTCGTCCAGTCTCACGTCAGGATCCTGCTTCAAGGTATGGCTGACCCTTCATCCCTTTCGCAGGTGCTTTCGTCCACAGACGCACACAAACGATGCATTTAAGCACAGCAGAGGAGCATCAGGAACCAGCAGTTCAGAGTTTGGTCAGTATTTCGGTGGACAGAGACAAGAGACTGTCTGTAGTTACCAGGCCAAGTTCACATATTGTTAAGTTCAATATTCTGCAGTGGGTAAGGTTTAGTCTAAGAACCTTTTAACAGGCTCAGCGAGTACAAGTTGTGTGTGTCTGGAGCTGAATTCCTGTCAACTCTCGACTCTGATACAAAGTGGATTTTGGCTGAATTGTTTCCATATGATTTCGATAGAGGTCACTTAGTTCAAGTGTCGTGGATTTGTAATTGGAAGGAGGGAGGGAGGGAGAGAGAGAGAGAGGACTTGGAAGAATGGTGTTTATCAAACTCTCAAAGTGGGTAGCTGGTAACATCTGTCCTTGTAGGGTATGAGATGAGGTATAGAGGGAGAGGCAGGGGGAGAAAGGGAGGGGGAGAGACAGAGAGAGAGAGAGAGAGGGATGGGGAGACAGGGAGGGAGGGGGAGAGAGAGAGGGAGGGAGGGGGGAGGTAGTTTTGGCACACTCAGTGTTCCCTCTGTGCATTCCCTCTTCCTCTTGAGTCGTGTCTAGTAGCACTTTCTCACTCTCACCTGTCAAACCGAAGCTGCTCACCTACACACATCCAGGCTCCGCCCACCTTCCAGCAGTGCCCGCCTTCCTTCATCCCACTTTCCCTCCGTCAGTCATTCGTTGCTTCCAATCAGGGGGCTCCCAACCACGGAGCACCCGCCCACTTTCCTTGCTTGGAGAGCTGTGATTGGTGGTCGGATGTGGAGTGCTCGTTTTGCAAGCGTATCTAGTTTGGCAATTGAGGAGAGTAGTTGACCCTGGCAGAATGTCCCCACCCAGGCCCACGAGTGGTGGGGGCACAGGGGAGGGGGACGCGGAGGGACATGGGGGGACGAGGGGGGGACGGGGGGTTACGAGGGGGGGACGGGTTTACAATAACATCCATTAGCGTGTCGGAGGGTGTGAGGGTGGGGGTGTCAGGGGAGAGCTTGTTTTCTCTTAAATGGTCTCGTCCCGCCCCCATGGAGAGGGACGTAGTAATCTGGTTAAGGGGATCAGGGGGGGAGGGGGAGGGGGGAGGGGAGGATTTAAGGTGTGCTCTTAGACTGTCTTAACTAGTTTGGCCAAAGGTGAGACGCATACACACGCTCTCTCACACACACACACTCTCATACACACACGCTTTCTCTCTCTCACACACACACAAGCTCTCTCACACACACGCAAGCTCTCTCACACACACACACACAAGCTCTAACACACACACACACACAAGCTCTAACACACACACACACACGCTCTCTCTCTCTCTAACACAAACACAAACACATGTTCTGTCTCTCTCTCACATACACAAGCTCTAACACATACACACGCTCTCTCTCTCTCACACACACACACGCTCTCTCTCTCACATACACAAGCTCTAACACATACACACGCTCTCACATACACACACACACACGCTCTAACACACACAGATTGAGACCCATTTAAGAGGGGCGTCTCTCAGAAGCCGACAGTTGCGGTCAAATTGAGAGAGAGTTCATCCACGTTTCGCGAGAAGATGTTTGACTGACTGACTGTCGCCAGGACAACCAGGTACAGTGCGTGTCTACTCTGCTCTTAAGGTGTTTGCTGGTGTTATTGTGTTGTTCTGTCGTCCCTTTGGGACTATATTTGTCAAACGTTTGTTGGTTGAAGTTTGCTCTCAGAACAAACCAGATTTTGCTGATCTTATAGCATGACGAACGCATCAGTCATCTGGTTTGTAAACAGGCATCGTGTCCACTGTCACAGTACTGGAGAGAACTGAAGGAAACTGACAAACTTGACATATTTCCAATGTGAGGTTTCTGCACGCACCCTGCCATGAGCGTATGGTACTTTAGCTCCTCAGGTGTGCGTCTGGCCACCTCGGTGATTCAAAACAAACGTTCTCGGACAGCGTTGGCACCCACATTTTGACTGGGTTTAAACAGAAGCAAGCTCATAGCTAGTATTTTTAAGAGGACATTTGATGAATTTGGTGAAGTTTGCTGTGTGAAACACTGAGATGGGGAGAGAGCCTCCGTCCGTCCCTCCCTCCCTTCCTTCCTCCCTCCCTCCCTCCCTCCCTCCCTCCCTTCCTCCTTCTCCTGGGCTTGCTGGTCAGTTGGGCCCTATCATTCACCATGATCTTGTTGGTTTACAGTCGGTTACCGTTCCACCATGGAAATAGCCTGGCTAATGAGATTATGAAAAGGTTGCTGACAGGCGTCTCACTCCAGGTTAACGTCAACCAGGGAAGTTCAAGGTGGGACCAGAGAGGGCGCCCTCGTCTGGTAGCTTGTGGAAGTACAAGTGTGTGAGTTTTCGTTTTGGTGTGTGTGTGTGTGTGTGTGGTTGGATATATATGGGATGAGCTCGACAACAGTAACTGTGAGAGTTCCGTAAAAACCCTCCTTATTTGGGATGCTGGTGTAATCCAAGATAAGAGATAAGAGATTTAACTGTGTTCTTAAGAGAGTTTTTTTTGACCCGGTCTTTATTGCTGTAGGTTATCGAAGCAAGCAGAACCTCTCAGATCTGCCAGGGTGGTCTACAGTGGGGCTCGCTGGTGGTCCGGCTTCACTCGACTCTGACCACCGCTCTCCTCGCCGTGACCCGTTAAAGGCACGCCACTGAGGAGATCCACGTGGTTTGAGATTGAGGCAGAGCAGAGAGCTGGCGTGGTAGTGATGCACGCATGCGGGCGTCGTAGGTGGAGATATGTAGGTGTTGCAGTGTGCGAGCGTTATCCTTCTGATGGATGCGTGTGGAGTGATGGCAGTTTAAATAGACGGGTTTGTTCCTCACGGAAGATCAATCACAGGAAAGGGGCCAATCAGGAGAGGGCGAGGAGAGGAAAACAGAGCGATGGAACGAAAACAAGAGAGAGAGAGAAAGAGGCGTTGAGAGTCGACGGGGGGTCAGCTTTGATTGATAAGTCCCAATGTGTGGACTTGTGTATGTGTGTGTGTGTATACTGTACGTGTGTGTGTGTGTGTGTGTGTGTGTGTGTATACTGTGTGTGTGTGTATACTGTGTGTGTGTGTGACAGCAGGTTGCTTCAGGGTCATGGGTGCCTGTTCTGACCCTGGTTTAGTCTGACTGTACCAGCTGTGCCCACCTGTCTGCCTCCTGTCCAGCCTGTCTCCTGCCTGTCAAGCTTCCTGTCTGCTGTCCGTCTGTCTGTCTGCCCTGGCCATAAATAACACGGCTCTGAGGTTACAGGAGAGAGGATGGGCGATGACGAGCAGCCAGGGGCCTCTGGTCCACAGGGGCTCCGAGGGGCCTCGTTGTCAGCCTCCGGCCTCTGATTGGCTGCCACGCTGCTCTGGCAGGCCTCAACCTCCATTTCTATTGGCTGGAGAGACACAGACTACTGTCTGCTACTGGTCACACTGGGACTCCAGGAAGTGGACTGTTGGTTTGGTTATCTGACAAGTGTTTATAAGGTTTTATACACTTCTTTTTTTGGCATGTGAAACCAATCCGGCACATTGGTTTTTACAAGTCATCTTCCTGGGTTAGGAAATGGCTGGCCTCTTCCTACCTGATAGCAGTTTTATCTCTGTGGTTTTATGAGCAGATAGATATACGCTTGTTCCCTAAGTGCATTTAGGTACTGTTTGGAGAGAGTGAGAGAGGAGGGAGGGAGGGAGGGAGAAGGGAGGGAGCGTAGAAGAGACGACGAATCGGAGGGAGCGAAGGAGGCGCAGGGGGGAGGCAGAAGGCGAGGCAGGAGGTGGAGAAAGGCCAGGGGGGCAGAGAGAAGAGTGGGAGGGAGGGAGGGAGGGAGAAGGGAGGGAGGGTTCGTCTGAAAGCCCTGTCTCATGGCTGCTGTGTCCAGAATAAAGCTGCTGGGAATATTCTTAGCAACACTCTTGTAAATGACTGAAGAGGCCTTGGGGCCGTCAAGCGCATTGACACCTGTCTGATTCGGACGCAATTAATGTCCGTTAGTCAAGCAGCTGCTGCTAGAGTCCTACTGAAACCACCGTTAGTCAAGCAGCTGCTACTAGAGTCCTACTGAAACCACCGTTAGTCAAGCAGCTGCTGCTAGAGTCCTACTGAAACCACCGTTAGTCAAGCAGCTGCTGCTAGAGTCCTACTGAAACCACCGTTAGTCGAGCAGCTGCTACTAGAGTCCTACTGAAACCACCGTTAGTCAAGCAGCTGCTACTAGAGTCCTACTGAAACCACCGTTAGTCAAGCAGCTGCTACTAGAGTCCTACTGAAACCACCGTTAGTCAAGCAGCTGCTGCTAGAGTCCTACTGAAACCACCGTTAGTCAAGCAGCTGCTACTAGAGTCCTACTGAAACCACCGTTAGTCAAGCAGCTGCTGCTAGAGTCCTACTGAAACCACCAACACACTGGCAATTAGCGATCCGCACGTACGGATATTCAGTCTGCTTGGAAAGCATCTCTCTCTGTTTCACGCGCTGTGCAATATAAAGACAATCTGTAACATCTGTTAGAGGGCAATGCTGGTTTCCTTAGCATGCTTGGTGTTATTATGTGAACAAAAGATAGTATTGATTGAGCACACACTTGAATCCAAAACGGCTTACTTGCAGTGCAGAGGCTGCAGTATGAACAGCAGTTATAAGCCCAGAAGTGTGTCTTTCCAACGGCTTCAGTGCTTATCACTCCGGCACTTGTCTGTCAACCCCCAGGCAGCGCTGTAAACACGGCGTGCTCACACGGCGTGCTCACACGGCGTGCTCACACGGCGTGCTCACGCGGCGTGCTCACACGGCGTGCTCACACGGCGTGCTCACACGGCGTGCTCACACATCCCCGAGCACCCAGCTTGACACACGGAGCGCTCCAGGCATGTCAGGGTAGCAGCTGGTGCTGTCCCCTTTGCACTGACACGCTGTGGGGATCATACACAGACAGGCCAGGGATCAACACACTGTTCCAGGAACCCTCCACTGTGCCAGGCACAGGATGAGACAGGGACAGGATGAGGATGAGGCAGGGACAGGATGAGGATGAGGCAGGGAGGGACAGGATGGACCAGGGACAGGATGAGGCAGGGACAGGATGAGGATGAGGCAGGGACAGGATGAGGATGAGGCAGGGAGGGACAGGATGGACCAGGGACAGGCTGGACCAGGACCAGACAGATCCAGGGCCCAGCTCACCCTCCTAGCAGAAATCAACTGGAACCCTCAGGAGAGACTCTCTCCTGTACCTCCTCTGCTGTCCGTTCTTAGCATCTCTCTCCATGGTCTCTCTCCATGGTCTCTCTCCATGGTCTCTCTCCGTGGTCTTTCTGTGGTCTCTCCTGGAACCTGTACGTTCTCCTGCTCTCGCCCAAGCAACTGTGACAGACTGCGGTTTGTCAGAAACTCTTTTAGAGGAATAAAACTGTGTTTCCCAGGTCGTGCACTCAGCCCAGGGCTCCATCCTAAGACCCTGTTGCCTGCCAATCGAGGTGTGAAGGACAAGCTCTAAATAAAAGGGGGAGTTGAAAGAGTTTGAGGGAAGGAGGGGTTGTTGAATAGTTGCCACCAGCACCCCTCTCCGCCTCCCTCCCTCCCTGCCTGGCTCAGTGGAATAATGGCAGGGCCAGTGATAAATAGACTCGTCCGTGGCACCTGAAAAAAAAGGGGGTCGGGGGCCTCCGCTGCCTTGGCAACGGAATTCCGTGCGTGCTCATTGGCTGTCACGGCTGGGACACTGAAGAGGGGAGATTTGTAGCGAGTGTATAAAGAGCGAGTGTTGCTCCAAAGAGGCAGAGTCTCGCTGTCCTCCTCTCCTCTCGCCAACCGTTTCTTTTCTCCCGGGAGGGGGAGAACTGGAGCTTCCTGTTCGGCAGGAAACAGGAAGTGACTTCCCGCGTCAGACGAGCGGTTAGGACTTGCGGACGCTAAGACGTCATCGGCGACGCTAGCAGCCATGCCTGGAGTCCACCTGGACTTCCTCCCGGCCTCCGAGCCACCGGGGGCGCTGTGCAGCCTGGACAGCCCGTGTGCCGACGCTGGACTGGAGGAGGCTATTGGAGACCTGCTGGCCCGACAGGAGGAAGAGGAGGTGGTGGAGGAGGAGGTGGAGGGAGGGGTGAGTGGACTGGAGCTGAGACTACGCTGTGCGGTGGGGGAGATCCACACCGACATGCAGGCCTTCGGGAAGCGGGTTAACGCCAGGCTAGACGAGGCCACGTCCAGGGTGGCCCCCCTGGCCTCTGCCCTGGTCAGCCTCCAGGAGGAGAACATGAGGCTGAGGATCCAGCAGGAGAGGCTAGCCCGACAGGTGGAGGCCCTGTGCCTGGCCCTGGGTCTACCTGAGCCCCACCCTGAGCCAACGTCACCTCCACCCCTCCAGCAGGACCCCCAGTCCGGCGCCCCGCTCCACCCAGACCTCCGTCACGCAGAAGGGGAACCCGGAGGGGAGCCGCTCCCGGAGACGAAGGCGGTGGCGGTGCCTCATCCCCCCACCTTCGCCACTCGCCGCTCCTCCTCCACCTCCTCCCTCCTGGGGATGGTCTCCCGTAGCAACAGCCTGGTACAGCTCCGCTCCTGACTCCGTGTTTACTCTTCTTAACCTACCTGTTCGTCTTCGAGTCTCTAATCAGAAAACATCTTTCATCTCTCATATGGTGTGGTCACCTGAGGTTTTGATTGGATCCTGGTTTTGTTAATGCTTGTGATTGGCCAGTTTACCTGCAAGAGTGTTTAGTTGTCTTTTGTAAGCAGGGTTTATCTCTGTGCTACTGAACCAGAAAGTGCCTTGCGGTTTGGGTTGCCAGGTATGCAGTATAAACCCTTCTGTCAGGCGTGCGTGCAGTGCTGTCCTCTCGCGCTCTAAGCGGAGGATCAAATGTTCCAACGGCAAACTTTTTCATCTATTGTTATCTCACATCATCCCCTCTGCGCCTGGATCAGAACCATCTCTCTCTCCTTTCCCTGCCAGCGTCTGGGTACAATGGCTGTTTCTGTTTTGCTGTGGCAGAATCAGTGTGTGTGTGTTTCAATCTTTTCATCCCAGCATTACTGGGCCCTCTGGCAGTGCTGTTAGTGTGTGTGTGTGTGTGTGAGTGTCTGTCAGGGCAAGGGACACACTTCCTGCTGTGGAAGGAAGTGACACGTTTGTTGTCGTTGAGTCCTCCCAGAGTATCATCCTAAGCGTGTTTCCCTCAGGTTTACCTTCCATGCACAGCGAGCCTGAAATCTCCCAAACATTCCTCTTCAAACAGCTGATGCGTGTGCCTGCTAGACCGTTTCGTTTTTGACGAGCGTGGGGACTTTCCAACCTGCAGCTTTCGGGGCAGACAGTATGGGAAGGCTCAGAGCTGAGTGTGTTCAGCTTAGAGGTTGAGTGTTTCACTGCTGATCAACAGGTTGCAGACTCAAATCCCGCCCTCCTTCCCCCCTCGCACTGCCACTTTCGCCTCACTGGATAAAACGGTCCTCTAAAGGAATAGATTGTGGAGCGGTGTGGTTGTGTGAGAGCTTTGAAAAACTGTTCCTGCCAAGGGCAGTGAGAGAGAGTGGTCTGTACAGAGAGGTCTATACAGAGAGGTCTATACAAAGAGGGCTGTATTGGGTGTGGAAAGTGGGTCATCTGCGTGTTGTTGTGACTGGATACAGAGATCAGAGCTAACAAGCTGCCGTCTGAAGAGGCTCTTATCATCCTGCTCTCTGGCTCTTTCTAACAAGCAGACAGCCTGATGCCAGAGCGGATATAACCTACCTGCACACTTCTCACACACACACACGCAGGTAGCACACACACACAGGCTGCACACTCTACACACACACACACAGTCTACACACACACACAGGCTGCACGCTTCTCACACACACACGCAGGTAGCACACACGCACAGGCTGCACGCTTCTCACACACACACGCAGGTAGCACACACACACAGGCTGTACACTCTACACACACACTGCTGCACACTCTACACACACACACACAGTCTACACACACACACACGCAGGTAGCACACACACACAGGCTGCACACTCTACACACACACAGGCTGCACGCTTCTCACACACACACGCAGGTAGCACACACACACAGTCTGCACACTCTATACACACACACGCAGGTAGCACACACACACAGGCTGCACACTCTACACACACACAGTCTATACACACACACACACACACAGGCTGCACACACTCACCACACACACACACACACACACACACACAGGCTGCACACACACACAGGCTGCACACACACAGGCTACACACACACACACACACACACACTCACAGGCTGCACACACACAGTCTACACACACACACACACAGGCTGCATATACTCACCACACTCACCACACACACACACAGTCAGTACGTGACTAGTCTGGGGTGGAACAGTAAATAAGACGTGAGAGAAAGTGATTGACATTGTTCAACATTGTCACCTGCTTGATGCACGGGTGAAATAACAGGCTTTGCACCTCCTGGTAGGAAAGACGTTGCTTTAGGAGAGAGAGCGCAGGAGGAGAGGGTTGTGGAGCCAGTGGAAAGTTGTTTCAATGACAGACAGGCTGCCAGGACAGCAGAGAGCAGGGGAGTGTGTGTGTATGTGTGTTTCTGTGTGTGTTTGTGTGTGTGTGTGTGTGTGTGCCTGTTTATGTGTGTGCGTGCGTGTTTCTGTATGTGTGCGTGCGTGTGTGTGTGTTTGCGTGTCTCTGTGTGTGCGTGCGTGTGTGTGTTGATGACATTTTGAGGGATATCTAGCAGGTATGTGTGGCTTCACCTTCTGTTGACCTGTTGGACAGAGTCCGTGCTGTCTGTCAGGCTGCCCTGACCTGACGGACAGACGGACGGACAGGTGACCTTACCTGACCCCTGTCCACCTGGATGGGATTGAGAGGACTGATGGAACGATGACAGTTCTTGCGTGATGACTAATGCACAGACACAGACACAGACACAGACACAGCTGTAGAATATGTGGTGGAATATGTGGTGCAAATGTACTTTGTCTTAATTAAGAAAGGAGTCTTCCTTTTATGTTGATGCTGTCTCTCTGCTCTGAGTGGGAAGAACCTGTCTGTCTCTCTGCCCTGAGAGGGAAGAACCTGTCTGTGTCTCTGCTCTGAGAGGGAAGAACCTGTCTGTCTCTCTGCCCTGAGAGGGAAGAACCTGTCTGTGTCTCTGCTTTGAGAGGGAAGAACCTGTCTGTCTCTCTGCTCTGGGACGAAAGTGCCTGTCTGTCTCTGCTCCTGGAGGAAGAACCTGTCTGTGTCTCTGCTCTGAGAGGGAAGAACCTGTCTGTGTCTCTGCTCTGGGAGGGAAGAACCTGTCTGTGTCTCTGCTCTGAAAGGGAAGAACCTGTCTGTCTCTCTGCTCTGGGATGAAAGTGCCTGTCTGTCTCTGCTCCTGGAGGAAGAACCTGTCTGTGTCTCTGCTCTGAGAGGGAAGAACCTGTCTGTCTTTCTGCTCTTGGAGAAAGTGCCTGTCTGTGTCTGCTCTGAGAGGGAGGGGTCTGTCTGTGCCAGTGTCCAAATAACATTCCTCTGCGGTCAAGTGGTTCTCACTCCAGCCTGACCCACAGGTCAGATCCACTGGGCCAAACCTCCAGAGCCAAAGGGCTGCTTTGATCACTCCAGCCCCCTCGGAAATGGGCCGGAACTGGGGCCAGGGCCGGGGCTGGGGCTGGGAATGAGGCTAGGGCCAGGGCCGGGGCTGAGGCTGGGGATGAGGCCAGGGGGGCCGGGGCTGAGGCTGGGGCTGGGGATGAGGCCAGGGCCGTGGCTGAGGCTGGGGCCAGGGCCGGGGATGGGGCTTGGGATGAGGCTAGGGCCGAGGCTGGGGATGAGGCTAGGGCTGAGGCTGGGGATGAGGCCGGGGATGGGGCTTGGGATGAGGCTAGGGCTGGGGATGAGGCCAGGGCTGAGGCTGAGGCTGGGAATGAGGCGAGGGCCGGGGCTGATCTGGGCCTCTACTGGAAGGGTGAGACTAGAGAGAGGAGGTTGATGGGGACAATGCCAGCTGTCTGGGCTAATTCTAGACAGGGGCTCGATTACAATAAAAGCAGTGAAGTCCTGAGCATTGCTAACCTCTGTAGTCTACAGCAAGCATGTGGAGCCAGAGGGAGATATTTTTAGAGCTGTTATCTGAAGACTTTATAGCCACTTAAAATAAACTGTTAAATAGCCAGTGGTATCTTCTGGAGTACAGTGCTGTTTATGTCCAGGCCTCATCATCCCAGTTCCCCTGTCAGCAGGACAGAGACCCTGTCCTGTTCTCTCTCCTCCCACCTCTCTCTCTCTCTCCGTCTCTCTCCTTTCCTCTCTCTCCGTCTCTCTCCTTTCATCTCTCTCTCTCCCTCTCTCTCCATCTCTCTCCTTTCATCTCTCTCTCTCTCCGTCTCTCTCTCCGTCTCTCTCTCTCTCTCCGTCTCTCTCTCTCTCCATGTCTCTCTCTCCATATCTTTCCATCTCTCTCCCTACATCTCTTTCTCTCTCCATGTCTCTCTTTCCATGTCTCTCTTTCCATGTCTCTCTCTCCATGTCTCTCTCTCTCCGTCTCTCTCCTTTCATCTCTCTCTTCGTCTCTCTCTCTCTGTCTCTCTACTTTCATCTCTCTCTATCTCTCTCTCTCTCTCTCTCTCTCCATCTCTCTCCCTTCATCTCTTTCTCTCTCCATATCTCTTTCCATGTCTCTCTCTCCATGTCTCTCTCTCCGTGTCTCTCTCTTTCTCCCCCTCCCTCATCTCACACCCAGGGTCCTGCAGTGCGTCCATGATTTGTTTAGTAGAATCCTCCCGGGTCCGTCTCTTCCTAAATGTCAGCGGGCCTCAGTGTGTCTGTAAACACAGCTGACGGGTCGAGAGGCCTGTCGCTGTCTGGTGTGTGTGCTGGCTTCTTCTATGGTATCTGTCCAGCTGTGGAGGAGGGGTGGTGTGTGGATTGAATTTGCTCCTGCCTGCTACTGTGAAGCCCCAGCTAGCTAGCTAGCTAGCAAGCTAGAACCTTCAGAGCTAGCTAGCTAGCTAAAACCTTCAGAGCCTCCAGAGCTAGCTAGCTAGAACCTTCAGAGCTCCAGAGCTAGCTAGCTAGAACCTTCATAGCTCCAGAGCTAGCTAGCTAGATAAAACCTTCAGAGCTCCAGAGCTAGCTAGCTAGCTAAAACCTTCAGTGCTCCAGAGCTAGCTAGCTTAGCTGCTCCGGTCTGTAAAGGTCAGCTTCATGAGGAAACACAAGGGGATGAGTCTAATCTCTCATCTGCCCCATCTTGTTTGAAATCCTGATCCCTGTGTTGCTCATAATGTGCTGAATGTAACCAGAAAAATCTTGACTTTTGACCAAGTAACGTAATATAGCCCCCTTAATGTCCCCATGACTAATCTCTCCCTGTGTGTGTCTGTTCGTCTGTGCGTGTGTGTCTGTGCGTGCGTGTGTGTGTGTGTCTGTTCGTGTGTGTGTTTGTGTGTGCGTGTGTGTGTGTGTGTGTGTCTGTTCGTGTGTGTGTGTGTGTGTGTGTGTCTGTTCGTGTGTGTGTGTGTGTCTGTGCGTGTGTGCGTGTGTGCGTGTGTGTGTGTGTGTCTGTGCGTGCGTGCGTGCGTGTGTGTGCGTGCGTGTGTGTGTGTGTGTGTGTACAGATGGAGACAGAGCCCGTGATGGCATCAGAGCCGGTGTTTGCTTCAGTCCCGTTGGTCCAGGTGGCGTGTCAGGCCCCGGTCATCCCTAATGGCTCGTCCAGCGCCCGGCCCAGAGCAGAGGAACTCTCCGGAAAACTGACGGAAGAACAGCTGGCCGCCATCGAGGACGAGGAAGTCCTGGACAGAATGGTGCGTCTTCCATCCCTCTCTTCCTCCAGCCTTCATCCATGCTACCTTCCTAACTGCCATTTGCCGAGTTTCCCTAGTTGTTTGCCAGTGTGTTTCTCAGCGTCAACACACACACACACACGCAATGTTCACCGTACAACTTCAAATAATAGCCGAGTCTCAAATAGACGCCTGTCTCTTTTAAACGCCTGGTGTGACGACAGGTTTGGGGAAAATAAAGGCCGGTCTCAAATAGAGGCCTGGTCTGGGGTTTTTTGTATGGAGTTGTACACCCTTTTCCCTGTGGATCCGTGTTGTCGTGGGTCTCGGAGCGGCTGACCTCCTTCATTCCTTCCGTGACGTTTGTTCTCCGACAGCTGGACGAGTCCAAAGACTTTGAGGAGAGGAAGATGATCCGAGCAGCCATGAGAGAGCTACGCAAGAGGAAGAGAGGTGAGGCCAGACGCCAGACCCCCTCCTGCAGGGTCAGACGTATCTCACTCTCTCTTTATCTCTCTCTCTTTATCTCTGTCTCTCTCTGTCTTTCTACCACTCTCTGCCTCTCTCTATCTCTCTCTATCTCTGTCTCTCTCTCTCTGTCTTTCTACCTCTCTCTGCCTCTCTCTATCTCTCTATTTCTGTCTCTCTCTCTCTGTCTTTCTACGTCTCTCTGCCTCTCTCTCTCTTTGTCTTTCTACCTCTCTCTGCCTCTCTCTCTCAGTCTCTCTCTCTGTCTGTCTTTCTCTCTCCATCCCTCTTTCTATCTCTCTCTTTAACCTTGTCTCTTTATCTCTGTCTGTCTCTCTCTGTCTTTCTACCTCTCTCTGCCTCTCTCTATCTCTCTCTCTATCTCTGTCTCTCTCTGTCTGTCTTTCTACGTCTCTCTGCCTCTCTCTATCTCTCTATCTCTGTCTCTCTCTCTCTGTCTTTCTACGTCTCTCTGCCTCTCTCTCTGCCTCTCCCTCTCTCTCTCTGTCTCTCTATCTCGCTCTCTCTCTGTCTCTCTATCTCTGTCTCTTTCTCTGCCTCTCCCTCTCCCTCTCTCTCTCTCTGTCTGACTTTCTCTCTCTATCCCTCTCTCTGTCTCTCTATCTCGCTCTCTCTGTCTATCTGTCTCTCTTTCTATCTTGCTCTTTGTCGCTCGCTCTCTCCCTCTCTCTTTCTAGTCGTTTACTCATATGAGTGGTCTCCCCCCTTCCTCTCTCGCTACACCAGCCCTCCCTCCCTCCGTCTCCCTCTTCACTCTTCAGTAGATTCAATCCTCTCATGTTCTCCTCTCCTCCCCTCCGCCTTCTCCTCAGAGGCCATGCTGGGCTGTACACAGGAGGAAATAGGTACGGGCAGGTTTGTGTGGTGTGTCCATAGCGGAGTGAATCACTGTGTTGTTTTTTCGTCTTGTGGTTTTGTGTAGCGTTTTGTGCCTGCCTTCGCCTGTCACATTCCATCATCGTCAACCACACGTCGTTAAAATCGCCTTTCCTTCCAAACATCCCTCATCTAATCCGGCTTCCTGTCCGTCAGGCTAACTGTGTGCGGGGGGCGGGGGGGGGGGGGGGCTCGAGCTGTGGTTGACGGTGAAGGTCGTGTCGACACTTCCTGTTACCTTGCATGAGCCTGGACGTTGTGAGAGAATCCCTACACTCATTTCCCTGGTCACGTGTGATGGGGATGTGGGGGGGGTGAGGGAGGAGGGGTGAGGGAGGAGGGG
>BROE01000025.1:7492083-7509223 GCA_036571765.1 Plecoglossus altivelis
GGGGTGAGGGAGGAGGGGTGAGGGAGGAGGGGTGAGGGAGGTCGACGACAGGGGTGAGGGAGGAGGGGTGAGGATGGGGGTGAGAGAGGGGTGATGGTGTTGTGTGGGTGGTGAGGGAGGAGGGGGTGAGAGAGGAGGGGTGAGGATGGGGGTAAGGGAGGAGGCGGTGAGGGAGGAGGGGGTGAGGGAGGGGGTGAGGGCACAGCTGGAGAGAGGTGTCTACTCTCTCTGAAGGCGCCCGTCAGATTTAATGCTTTTCATGCTTAAAACAAGTCTACGTGCCTGGCTGTGCTGTTATTGGATTTGACTTGGAAAGATTTCTTTAAATAACTGGTTGTTAACATTACTTAAGTCCCTAGATCAGCGTTTTATATACGAAACGAGGCCAAGTAGATCTATATCATAACAACAAGATTATCGTACTTGGTTAGATTGAGAGTTTTTGCAGTGCAAGGCTTTGGCGAGCGAGCTAGGATGACGACTGCATCCCGCCACAGAAAACAGCCCTCAGGCCGTGCTAATGCAGATCTGAGTAGCACTTCTGCAAGACCGACAATTTGTGTGTTTATCTTGGTCGTGCTGACTCTCCCAAAGGGCTTAGGAAGGCATATGGGCAGGTAAGTCAGGGGTGGCAGTGTGGATGGTAGGATAGCTCTGTGTTGGAGAGCCCTGCTTGGTCTGGGCAGGCGTTTGAAGCCATGTAGCGATTAGCCTCTTTGACTGTGTGATCCTCAGACGGCAGATCTGGCTCACAGCAATAGGGGGGCTTGTGGGAGTTGGGACCCTCCAGACAGGGTGTTACGGTTCAGAGGATCTTCAGCAGCGCTTTGGAAAGAATCCACCAAGTGTCGCTCTTCAAATACGACCTCACTGTTTAGTCTGTCTTTGTTGTCTGAAGAAGTGAACATGTTTCAGTTTCTCTTCCCTCAAACACTTTTTTCCATTGACTTTTCTCCCTCTCACTCTCCTCCTTCTACCTCCCACTCTCCCCCTCTCTCCTCTCCCCCTCTCCCTCCCCTCCCCTCCACCCTCCCCCTCTCTCCTCCCTCCCCCCTCCGTCTCAGACCAGAGAGAGAAGGAGCGTGAGACGCGTCTGCAGGAACTGCGTCAGCATCGTGCGGAGCGTGCTCAGAAGGGCGCAGCAGGGGAGGTGGTGATGAAGAAGGTGGAGAAGTCAGCTGACGGCTCCACCCTCAGCCAGCTCACCAAGACAGACCGCTTCGCCCAGTCCGGTAGGCCCAGGACACTGGTCACATGACACTGGTCACATGACACTGGTCACATGACACTGGTCACATGACACCGGTTACATGACACCGGTCTATGTATATCAAACTTACTCTCTCTCTCTTTCTCTGATTTCCTGCCTCTCTCGCCCACTGTCCCATCGATAAATAAAGCCCTCTACGAATGTCCCCCCTCATCCACCTGCAGTGCCCCTGCTCTTCTGCTAACTGTGTACGTAACCCTTCAACGCTGTTCCTGACTGTTCCTAATGTTTGTTTGTTTGTGTGACCAGATGATGGCAGCCGATCTAGCCACAGCACCATCATGGAGGCCAGTTACATGCAGAAGACAGACAGTGAGTGTCTCCTCCTCCTTCCTCTTCTTCTAGGTCAGAGGTCACGGTTATAGTCAGTGTCACGCTGGAGGGCTTGTGTTGATTGTGTCTCCGTGTCCTGTGTTCTCCTCAGAGGGGTCGATTCAGTCCAAGTCATACAGCTTCTCCTCCTCTTCATCCTCCACTAAGAAAGTGGGCAGGTGAGTGAATGAATGGTTCCTGGTGTAGCATTGGCCGAGTCCTTCAATGAATCATTATAGATTGTTTAACCTATAACCGCGCTCTCTCTGTCTCTCTGTCTCTCTCTCTCTCTCTCTCTCTGTACCAGTGTGTTTGACCTATGACCTCTCTCTCTGCACCAGTGTGTTTGACCGTGAGGACGACTCCTCGTCTCGTGGCGGCGGTGGCGGCGGCGGCAGTCTGGCCGCCATGGAGCGGCGGCAGGCGGAGAAGCGTAAGGAGCTGATGAGGGCTCAGACGCTGCCCAAGACGTCGGCCGCGCAGGCTCGCCGTGCCATGATCGAGAAGCTGGAGAAAGACAGTGGAGGGTAAGGAACAGAGAGGATACATGTACTGGCTGGAGAAAGACAGTGGAGGGTAAGGAACAGAGAGGATACATGTACTGTGTAGGAAGCAGAGAGACAGGGGAGGGTAAGGACTGGATACATCTACTGTGTAGGAAGCAGAGAGACAGGGGAGGGTAAGGACTGGATACATCTACTGTGTAGGAAGCAGAGAGACAGGGGAGGGTAAGGACTGGATACATCTACACTGTGTAGGAAGCAGAGAGACAGGGGTGGGTAAGGACTAGATACATGTACTGTGTAGGAAGCAGAGAGACAGGGGAGGGTAAGGACTGGATACATCTACTGTGTAGGGAGCAGAGATTTGGGTTCAAATGGCTTGTCTAGATCTCTCTCAGGAAACTTACCTTTCTTGAACAAAACTCTGAAGAAGCATGAAAACTGCCCCAAACACATGTGCATAAAATACACTAGGGGCTTCCAACCCTATTCCTAGAGAGCTCCCATCCTTCAACCTCGGTTCAGAACACCTGATTCTGTTAATTACCTGGATGTTGAGCTGAACGAGGCTACATTAAGTGCAGCCCAGCAGGTCTGGAGTTAGTGACCTCTGATATACATCTTATAAGGAGAATGTAAAGAGCGGTGGAGGTGCACTTGATTTGTGATTGAGCTCAACCCTTTTTCCTCAGGCCTGGGAACCAAGCGGTTGCCAAGGTGAACAAAGTCCAGCGTTCCACCAGCTTCGGAGTTCCAAACGCCAACTCCATCAAGCAGATGCTGCTGGACTGGTGCCGTGCCAAGACCCGCTCCTACGAGGTGAGCCAAGCCGGCCTGGCTACGCCCAACCCACCCCCACCACCACCACCACACCACACCACCACCACACCACCACCACCACACCCCCACCACCACCGCACCACTACCACACCACCACACCACACCCCCACCACCACACCACCACACCACCCCCACCACCACACCACCACCACACCCACCACCACCACCACCACACCACCCACACCACCCCCACCACCACCACCACCACCACTCCTGCCTGGTCGCTACATTTCCTCCACCTCCCTTCACGCTCTACTGGGGTTAACTCATAGTGTGCCTAGTGTAGCAGCAGTTGGAGGTCTGATTAGGGTTTGGTTAGGGTTCCTGTCTCATTTCTCGGTTCTCTTTCCTAGAACGTGGACATTCAGAACTTCTCATCCAGTTGGAGCGACGGCATGGCGTTCTGCGCTCTGGTGCACAACTTCTTCCCGGACGCCTTCGACTTCTCCCAGCTGTCGCCTAGCAACCGCAGGCACAACTTTGAGGTGGCCTTCAGCACGGCAGAGTGAGTACTCCCAACTTCCTGTGGCGTGTCTTTTTTGGGGTCGTCGTGGGATACGCGAGCTGCAGTTTGTTGTTGTTGCGAGCTGCGTGGCGGTAGACCCCCCGCGGTGCGACGGCAGGAAGTCTTGGATAAGCGTCTCCAGGTCACCTGACCCGCGTGTCTCCTGGCTAGCGTGTGTGCGTGTGCGCGTGTGTGTACGCCGGTTTTCACCTACATCAGCAAGAAGCTCGTTCTCCAAGCCAGATTCTGATCGCATCTGCTGCGCTGACCGTTCAAGCCCACCTAAACCACGGCCAAACATTTGGACCCCCAGAGATAAGCATCTTTCCTTGCTTCTTCGTGCCCAAACTAACAGGCCTCAGCTGGGCCACCAGGTTCAGCCTGTCCAGGTCATACGTTTGACCTGAGTAACGTCAACATTCAGGCCCGGTTTAGCGGAATCCTCTGGATCAACTGGACTGAGCTCTGCCCAGCCTCCCATCGCCTCCAGGCTGGGGAAGGGAGATCTCTCAAGGGCGATGGATGGATGGATGGGTTGGTGGATGGATGTGTGAATTGATAGATGGATGGATGGATGTGTGAATTGATAGATGGATGGATGGATGTGTGAATTGATAGATGGATGGATGGGTGAATGGATGGATGAATGGATGGATGTGTGAATTGATAGATGGATGGATGGGTGAATGGATGGATGAATGGATGAGTTCACAGCACGGTGGTTCCTGAAGGTGTACTCCTCTGGAAGTCTGTCGACCCTTTTGTACCATCATCAGTCTCTCTGGCTCCACCCCCTACAATCCGTGAGGTCATGGATCACCTACCGCTACTTCCTGTTTCTCTCCAAACCTCCACTCTCCATCCGTACCGGGATTGGTGGATACCCAGTCCCCGAACGATCACCTGACAGGAAGTAGCCTTGACTGCAGCCCAGACCTCCCTCCTACTTACCCTCTCCTCCTCCTCCTCCTTCTCCTCCTCCTCCTCCTCCTCCTCCTCTTTTAGGGTCTTGTGACCCTTCATTCTCTGACCTGTCACCTGTCAGTGTCTGTCACCTGCCAGTAAAACAGCTGTGGCGATGATGATGATGATGAAGATGATGATGATGATGATGAATGGCGATCACCGGACTGTCCCTCCTCACTGTGTTGCAATGTCACCCTCTTCCTGGGCACTACACACCCCTCTGCCTGAGACACACACAGACACACACACACCAACATCCCTGTGCACCACCAGTGTGTGTGTGTGTGTGTGTGTGTGTGTGTGTGTAGTAGAGTCACCGTAGAATCCTTGGTGTTGTTTTCCGTGTCTCTTGTATACGTGGAACAAACGAAGTCACTTCCTGTTGTTGATGTCTCCACCCAGGTCTCTTGTGCAACAGAAAAAACAACAACAAAAAAACAAAAACACAAACACAAATGCGATGTCGTCCGACGATCCATTTGACAATTTTGTGTTTTTTTTCCCCCCTCTTTTTTCTGGAGTGTGTGCACATATGTCATGATGTTCATGAAGCATGTCATCTCATGGATGCGTCTGTCTACACTGAGACTGTAACTGTTTGTTGTTTTTATTTTTTTGTGTCTCTTCTGTCTCTGTCTGTCTTCCTCACTCTGAACCCTTCAATTTGGCTGCTCACTGCTTTCTCCTCCTCTCCTCCTCTTCTCTCTCCCTCCCTCTGTCCCCCACCTCCTCTTCTCTCTCCCTCCCTCTTTGTCCCCCACCTCCTCTGTCTCTCTCTCGCCATCTTTTTTCTGTTGTCTTGTCTGCACCTCTTCTCTCTCTGTTATGTTGCTGTTCCTCTTCCCTCTCTGCTCCCTCTTCTCTCTCCCCTCTCCTCTCTGCTCCCTCTCCTCTCTCCTCCTCTCCTCTCTCCCCCTCTTTGCTCTCCTCCTCTCCTCTCTCCCCCCTACCCCCTCTCCCCCCTACCCCCTCTCTTCTCTCTCCCCCTCTCCTCTCTCCTCCCTACCCCCTCTCCTCTCTCCCCCTGCCCCTGGTTCGGATGGGGTGCAGGAAGCTGGCAGACTGCCCCCAGCTGCTGGATGTGGACGACATGGTGCAGATGCGTGAGCCGGATTGGAAGTGTGTGTACACGTACCTGCAGGAGTTCTACCGTGGCCTGGTGACCAAGGGCTTGGTCAAAACCAAAAACTCCTCCTAAAGTCGCGGTCCTGCCGGTATTGAGCTCATGGTGAGAGGAGGGGGGAGAGGGGAGGGAGGGAGAGGGGGGGGGTGAGGGAGGAGGGAGGGAGAAGGGATGGGGTGGCAGGCCCACTGAGGAATTTCTCCACGGTCCTGAGATGTATAACAAGGGAGTGGGGTGTTGTGGGAGAGGATATATGTTTGTTCCACAACTGTGTGTGTGTGTGTGTTTGTGTGTGCCCGTGCATGTGTGTGTGTGTGTGCAGGGCCACAGTGCTGTGGTCTAGGCAGAGAGCCAGTCATCAGCACATCTGCAGCTCCACACTTTAAAAGGAGCTGTAGCTTCATAAAGATGGAGACGCAGCATGGAAACTAGGTAGCCAGGAATGAGAAATGCAGGTCCCTTTGTGTGTGTGTGATTGTGCGTGTGTTTGTGTGTGTGTGTTATCTGTGTGTTTATCCCTCGTTGTATTTGGGAACATCCAGTGTTTATCCACCTGGAAAATGTCATCATTTTATTGTGTGGTTCCATAAGCAGTTGACCTTGAAGAGACAACCATGTGTAGCTTATATTCTATATCCTGTCAGGGCTGTTTTTATTGGATATCCTGACCCTCTACAGGTCTTGTGGTCGAGCTCTGCCTGTCCTGTCTTGCGGTGTTCTCGCTCCTCTTCTTCTTCTATGTTCCTGGCTCGGCAGCTCATACTATAACCAGCAGGGCCTAAGGCTTCTCAGTGTCTGTCGCCACCTAGTGGTTGAAAGCATGACTTACATGTTGAATTTTGGTTCCATCAAACTGTTAGTAAAAACAGACCACATCCAGAAAAAATATTTTTCAACATTACAGTTTATAAAGTTTCATTTTTTTATTTCAAAGACGTGTTAAATGAATTCTAAGTTGTGCTAAGTGAGTGAGACAGACAGATATGAACGTGGATAAGCTGTAACATTGAACTGGCAGTCAAAAATGCTGGTTTTAAGCACACGCAAGCTCAAAACGAATCTTCTTGTACTTTAATTAGATGTATGCGGGTACACTGCACTAGATTGATATAACAGACAGACTCGCTTTTCTCTCTTTAAAGAGTTCTGAGAATCTATCCCTCCCTCGCTCTCTCTCCTCCTCCCCTCTCCCTCCCATTCTTCATCTGACTACCTTGCGGTCTCCCCCTCCTCCCCCGTCCCCTCCTCCTCCCCCCTTCCAGAACCTTCGCTAACTGCATGCCTCTGCTGGAGGTGGAAGACATGATGATCATGGGGAGGAAGCCGGACTCCAAGTGCGTCTTTACCTACGTGCAGTCCCTCGTCAACCACCTGCGCAGGTACGAGATGACCATGGCCCGCTCCTTCTCCGACCTCTGACCTGGGCCCCCCTTTTTATCCAGAGAGGGGGCTCCACACCGTCGCAACTCCTCCACTCCCCCTCCCCTTCACCTGACTGCAGCCAAGACGCCGAGGAGCGATGCCACGGAGACGCCATGTTGTGTATGTGTGTACTGTGTCGTTACTGCATCCTATCTGTGTTGATTGTGGTGGCCTCGTCTATGACTCCCCTCCCTCTGGGACACACTCCCTTCTGCATCCAAAGACAGAACACCAAAGTCTGCTTTTATCTGAATCCTACCTACCTTTTTTGCTCTTTGATAGATATTTTATACTGGGACTCCAGTTATGACCGTTTAAATGGGTAGGAAATATTACTCGTGTTTTGGAAGATTTCTAAAGACGCATATGAAACGTACAAAATATAAATTTGACTTAGTTTACCACATCTCTCTTAAAAGCTTACATTTTATCAACTTTTTGATGGTTGTTCGACGTTACCGAAGCTGTTGATAACAGTTATTAAGCAAAAACGCTTTTCGTAATGTTTTCACATTATGTCCATTTTAACTCCGGTACTGTTAAAGGATTCACCAAAACGGCATTCTTTTTAAAAACATATGTACTTGAATTGTTTTAAAGTCTTTATTTCGTTATTGATTTTGACTATTCTTTCCTATTTAAATTGAACGCGTAAACACTGGGATATTCCGCGTAGAATTTGCTTAAAGTCAGTGTGCGTATGAAGTCTCGGTGCTGTCTGGCTGAACACAAACCACGCGAGACAGTCTACGGTCTTGTTCTCCAACTGAATTACAATACGGTTCTGTCAGCTAAATATCCCCCACGTGTCATAATAACCTCGTGACTGATAACCTCGAGCTTCACAGTCTTGTCGCACGTGCCCCACCTCCACTACAGCCCACACAAACAAGCACGTGTGTTTTTAGAGTGCTTTATTTATACTTGGGTCGCGTGTTATTAAAATGATGCATTAGTGGGTATTTAGACCATATTGTATATGTTTGACGTTGAAAATGTCAGTGAATGAGATGTGTAAATCACTGTCTAAAGTACATCTAGCCTCAGAGACTTACAATTCCGTGCCCAATTGAAACTTGGTTTTCAGCTCAGTCGGTTTAACTAAAGGTAAACGTGAGATTATTGACAATTAAATCGGAATATACTTTATTGAATATACTTTAATGTATATTTTCAGAATTTTAGCAAAGAGAACATGTTTAAGAATTTTATTCCATTCACATTTTAACGGCTTGTTTTTCAAGAATAAAAAAAAAATGTTGGTTGTTTTTGTAGTGTATCACTTAGTGCTTTTAGACTTAACATTGACCAATATTACTAAATTAAAATATTCCTGTCCGTCCAAGGGTCTCCACAAACCAGTGAATGCTGTACATAAGTTTGGACACATTGTCATAAAACAAGTTTCTATACAACACAGTGAAATGTGAATTAAATTTAAACTATGGAAAATTGTGACTTCTCTTTTTTTCGGTTGCTTTAAATTGTTTTAAACATCGTCTTTAATGCTGTTTTGTACAGGCCAACCTCCCATGACATCTGTTATCCCCTAAACCAATAAGAGAAAGATGTTGTTTAAAATCAAGATGCAAACAGTCAGTTCAGAAATGACACAGATACACCAAAAAATTATGAGGGTCATTTTTTATTGTAACATCAGTCACGAAACCCATACATCATTCATTCCACTGCAATCCTCCTAAGTGGATAACTTCTATCACCAGAACACAGGTCATCGGCTCCAAGCCAATCAGAACAATTTACAGCCTGGAGCGTCATTCAGTTTCCGGGTAAACAGGAAGTCATTAGCGCACACAGGAAAGAAGAGCAGAGACAACTCTAAGACACCTGATATTCATCGTGAAAACAAAAACCCTCCTTGAAATGAACAACCAAAGATTCTAAAGAAACGTCTTAACTCGGAGCATCAGAAGGGTTACATCGGTGCTGAGATTAAGTCCTTTTTTGCTTTTTGTTGCTGATCCAGAACCTGCTTGGCAGACATTTTAACTCCCAACATTTGTTGCGAGCTACAATAACAAGGCCTGGCTTTGTTATGTTAGGGGGGGACACAGGTAAGGGGAGCCACAGGTTAGAGGGAACCCCGCAGGGGAGGGGGGGCCACAGATGAAGGGGCCCACAGGTGAGGAGGGCACCACAGGTAAGTGGGGCCCACAGGTGAGGGGGAACCACAGGTGAGAGGGAGCCACAGGTGAGAGGAGCCACAGGTGAGAGGGGGGCCACAGGTGAGAGGGGGGCCACAGGTGGGGGGGGGCTACAGGTCGGTGCGCTCTGCCTCTGGGGACTCGCTCTCCGTGGGCGGGGGTGTCGACGGGGTCACCTTGGCATCTTTGAAGGGGCTGTCTTTGGCGGGAGAGAAGCGGAACTCCTCCGGTACTTGGTCCTCAGGCTCGGCCTTCTTGTAGAAGCCCAGCTTCTCCAGGAGCTCATTGATCTCAGAGCGGGTCATGTCAGACAAGCCTATCCGCTGTGCAGGGCAGACACACAGGAATCCAATCGATTGGGATGCTTACAGACATTTTTAAAAGGCTCCTCAGGCCTCGTCCTTCTATACAGAATCCTCACATCAGCTTAAACACTACATCTGAAACCATTTCACATTGAATCCATTTAGCAAAGCAATCTGATCTAAACCGCCAAAACAGCACAGCAGGTAGAAATTAAAGCAGTAAATCTGAAAAGTGAAGCAGTAAATCCCCTTCCTGTTGCCAGGCAGGAGGCACATCCATCAGGGCACATCCACCAGGGCACATCCATCAGGGCACATCCATCAGGGCACATCCATCAGGGGCACATGCATCAGGGGCACATGCATCAGGGGCACATGCATCAGGGGCACATGCATCAGGGCACATCCATCAGGGCACATCCATCAGGGCACATCCATCAGGGCACATCCAGAACTCACATCCAGCTCCTCGTAGTAGTGGTTGAGGAGGACAAGCTCAGGGTCGGCCCCAGGGATGTGCTTCATCACCAGATTGTGGCTGAGGAGGTCAAGGGTCATCACTGGAAATCTGGACAGTGTGTGTATGGACAATGTGTTTGGACAGTGTGTGTGTGTGTGTATGTGTCTAAGTGGACAGTGTGTGTGTGTCTAAGTGGACAGTGTGTGCATTTCTATTCTACTTAAGTGAGCATAAACAGTGTGTGTGTGTCTAATTGGACAGTGTGTGTGTGTCTAAGTGGACAGTGTGTGTGTGTCTAAGTGGACAGTGTGTGCGTTTCTATTCTACTTAAGTGAGCATAAAGTGTGTGTACTCTAATTTGACTGCATTATCAAAAGGATACTAAAGAGGAATATCCTGGGTAACAAAGGCTTTGACCTGTAGACATAAGTTAATGATTACTAACACAAAAGCACAATACTTGCTCCAAAACAAAGAGACTGTATTTTTATGGTACAGTAAAGATAAAAGGACTTACCTCTCTCAACCTGTTCAGCTGTCACCCTCCGCATGACTGAGGAGAGAGTGACAGATGGAGACCAGGAGGAAACAGTGAATATCAAGTGTGCACAAGTGTTCCGCGCGAGGATATTTAATCTCTCGCTCTGTGGAAGCCTGATAACGGTCATTCATTCGAATCAGGTGCGTCGGAACAGGGAAGACATTTCTAACATTTAGGACAGCGAGAAATGGGGACCAGGATTTAAGACCACTGCTTTAAAATACAGTTGTGTGTGATGCCGGATAACCCAGCTGTGAATGACTGTACAGAAACCTTGAGGTGGAGGGATAACGTTGTAAAAGCGATTACAGGTGTGATTCAACAGAGAAGCCTTGGGGGCTGCCTGCTACTGTCTCTAGTGAGCGGGTATTGTCAGGTCTGAAACTCGAGAACTTGGCCTCATTTTACTGACACGTAGCCATAACACTCACGTATTCTCATCATGAAAACAATGGATTTCCGTAGTTGTTGGTTTACGGTTTCTCGGATAAATACGGAATATGAAGAAGAGAAAACTTCCTAAACTAATTAGATCTTTTTGCTTAAACCCTGCAGATGTGCGCAAGCGCGAGTTTAGATCTAAGAAAAATAACTAATGCCAAGGCCTCACACAAATGGGATGAAAAAAATGAATCTGTGAAGTCATTACAATTATTTATTTGATTGCTAGGACATGGATGCAGTCCAATTACAGTCTAACCGTTTATATGTTCCATATACGTTCTATGTTTGCCCTTTCCTGCCACAATAAAGTGTTTGTATATCCTGCATAGCGAATAAAACTGATTCTGATTCTGATAAAAGGTTGAATGTCAAAGCCCTGTAGAAGCGAACAAACCGAAAATGATCTTGACCTTGTTTCTCATGCATTATCAATAACATCTCAAACGTAAAATTACTCGGCTGGCAAAAAGTATCGAATCAGAGAGCAATATATGTTTTCGTACCTCCACCTTCGCTTTTGCGAGACCATCCAGTTTCTTCAAATCTACATCATAGGCCGACAGACAGTGGAAAAAACTGGCGATGACGAACCACCTCATGATTTCCCGCTTCCCAGCGCAAGACGCGCTGAATGCCCGGTTCTCCTTGCTTGTTCAGGTCCTCCACTCGACCTGAAAGCAGGTGTGCGCAATGAACAAAATGTAGAAACTGGCCGTCTAGTCTACAGCTCTTAGGTGATGCTCGGCGATGTAATATCCGGACCCTTGCCACGTCAAACGCTTCCTAGTTACGTCGGGGGAAGGAGGGGGTGGTGGGGGGGAAGGAGGGGGGCGTTGCTGATTGGTGAATTCCAACCAGTGAATTAAACAAGTCTCTGGTGCCTAATGAAATAAGTGTTTTGTCCAAAAGAGTTTTTAGTACCCTTAGCGTGTAGTTTGGTACCACTTTCTAAGGCTTCTAAATCTAAGGCTTTTGTGCATTTGAAATCAGAAAGCAAACTACTGCTGTAATGTCTTAAATGTCTGTAATCTCTTTTTTTTATCTCTAAAAATGGAAAATATTGGAGCCGGAAAAATGCAGATGAAAACATCCGAGATAGCAAGGAAAGGTGAAGCAATCGAGACTGAATGCAATCGATTCATCTCAGTTCTCCCAGTAGGGTCTAATTGCTGAAATCTGAAACACTGAATTCGTTGGTGTTGAGATTTAAGTAGTCAATGCGTTTTATAATTCAACACATAACGTCACTGATTTGCTTCCATACTGTCTTACTAGAACACTTTCACATACAGACATGCAAATGTTGCTCAATATCCGTAGACGCCTTGAGTTAATGAGGAACCTTCAACGTTGTCCGCTGCCTCAGGGGTGAGCGGCAGTTCTTAACATGAACCACTAGGAGGCACTAATGCTTCGTTACATTTAGATTAACTGTGTCTTTACTACGTGCTGTGCCTGTGGTCATAGCCGACGGAATCGGTTGCACAGTCTTCGTATTTTGAAGGGCATAGATTTACGTTGTAGTTTATCGTTGAATTGACGGCGGACGCTGACAACATATGCAGACCTCTCAATAGGCTACTGAACAGTGGAGTCGGAACAGGGTCGTGTGAATGATGTGTTTCTGAAATGCATCTGTCGCTAGTGCCAAAAGTAGAACATTGTAATACTCCACTTGAAACAGCACCTGCTCCGTGAATGCCGATGTTTTGATAAGGAGAACAAGTGTCAGGTCTGATCAGCGTTGAATCCGGGGAGAAGTCTGTCTTTTTAAAGATCTCAATAGTTACACCGCGTAACGTAAGGCTACCTGCTTATACACAGGAAAGGTTACGCCGAACAAGCCACGGGCGATTTTTTACCCGAGATCCATTTCACCGAAGGATACTTCGCCGTCTGTCATTTGACCATCTTGAAGCTTGACGATTGAGGTAAGTAAATGTAGAATCGAATAGTCCAGCTACCCATATTTTGTGCAACTGCTTACGACAACACAACGTGCTGTTTGGTCTGTTACCGTTCCTTGTAACCACATAGCATCATGTCATCCGTCGCAAACCTTCTAATGCATTGAAGCATTTTGCGAAACAGAATCGCCACTAAACATTTAAGTGTGATGCAATATTGTACATGGATATTGAATGTGTAATGCAATCCAACCCAACCGTGTTCTGCTCTACGAAGGAAAACACTTTGTTTTCTTTGGTTGTCGAGGCTACACATCATTTAACTAAATCCTGATGAATTATTGATTCAATTTAATGTTTACTAATGAGTCATACGTGCGCTCGGTGTTACACGTGTTGGCTGTCGTTTTGGTCTGTGTATTTTGGTTTTATCCTTCCCACGAAAAACGGTCATTTGGTTTCAAAACATCTTGTTTGCGGAAATGTAACTAGAGTACAACGTCAGTAGATGTTTATCAGGTTATACTTCATCCATAATACACACACACACACACACACACACACACACACACACACACACACACACACACACACACACACACGCTCATCTTGTCATGGTCATAGTGGACACACACTGTCTGTATCTCTGTGATACAAACACACACAAACATGCTTTGAGAGATCAAGTCTACCACAGTGAAACACTGAATTGAAATGACCTTCAATTGTTTTTTCTTCTTGAGAAATTGTCCTTGAAACAGGAATGAAATTAGGCCACAAATGACTCTGGCTGGCCTCATTCAAAGTAGGCTTCAATCACCTCATCATCTACGTTCGACATTATTTCCACGGTTAAAAGCTTTTCTGGAGTAGCTCTGCTTGATTAAAACTCCTGTTACTAGGATCGTGACAAGGATGGTTCCTTTTTAGAAAAGGTTGTTTTAAAACACAAATAGTCTGTCTTCTTTGTTTGTTGCTGAGATAGTGTTGTTGACACTCAAAGCATATGACCACTTCCTGTCTGACAGGAAGTATTATTCACCTTTGACTTCTATTAGCATGAAAGTGTCATCTCTGGAGGGATACCCTCATGACCAACCTCATCTATGTACCCTGATTTAAGGAGGACATTGCTGACGTAAAAACACTTACAAATATACCAAGTGTAATATCTTGAAACAAGCTTTTCACCATCAGAGACAGAGTATTGTTTGGTAGACGTATTGTGACGGTTGGTTTGAATCCTTCCTGGATTCCAGAGTGCTGATTGGTGGAGATGTGAGAGGGTGCTGATTGGTGGAGGCGTGAGAAGGTGCTGATTGGTGGAGGAGCGAGGCGTCTTCAGCCTGGGTGGTTCTGTTGTGGTGGAGGATTGTGGGTCGCACCTAGCTCTGCTAGGGTTCTTCTGTCATGGTCATGTGACTTCCTGTAGAGTCATGGACAGCTCACAGCACAAGACACAGCTCGCCCTATTAAACTAGGGATCAAGGCTGGAAGTACGGCTTTTGCATTTTCCCAGGAACAGGCTGCAAACGCTGACATGGTTTGTCTTAGGAGACGTGGGGGGGGGGGGGGGGGGAGAGAATGTCTGGTTTAGATTAGACACTTGGGAACAGGCCCCTCCAGCTCATGTGATCATTATCGGAACAGGTTAAGGGTCGGGTGAACGGTTTACTGTTTCCCCCTGCCCCCCCCACCTCGTCCCCCCTCACCCCGCATGGCCCAATTGTCTATTGATCATTAAGCTGCACGCGTGCACAGACACACATATACACACTCTCTCACCTTCTCTCACACAAGTCTCTCACTCCCACACACACTCTCTGACTCTCACACACTCTCTGACTCTCACACACACTCTGACTCTCACACAAAGTCCCACACACACTCTCTGACTCTCACACACACTCTCTGACTCTCACACACACTCTCTCGCTCTCACACACACTCACTCTCTCACACACTCTCTCACTCTCACACACACACTCTCTCACTCTCTCTCACACACACTATCTCACTCTCACACACACACTCTCTCACTCTCACACACACACTCTCTCTCTCACTCTCTCACACACACTCTCTCACTCTCACACACACTCTCTCACTCTCACACACACACTCTCTCACTCTCTCACACACTCTCTCTCACTCTCACACACACACTCTCTCACTCTCTCACACACACACACTCTCTCACTCTCTCACACACACTCTCACTCTCTCACACACTCTCTCTCACTCTCTCACACACACTCTCTCATTCTCTCACACACACACTTTCTCTCACTCTCAGCTAATGGTTTGTGTTGTTCTATCCTCTGGCATGGCCCTTTGAAGGGATTTCATATTTCTCATTAAACAGATAGCAGCAGGGCAGGAAGGAACGCTTGTGCATTTAATTGACTTCACTTTAAGATTGCGTAAGCTTCCTAATTCCACGAACAAGCAAGCGTAGCACTCCAGACATCCACCTATCCATGCAGTCGCCCCCTCATCCACCCACTCATCCAACCTCCCACCCACTCATCCACCCTCCCAACCTCCCATCCATCCATCCAGCCATTGACTCCCAGTGTCAGGAGTCCATTCACACATCCGACCGCACCCCTCCCTCCGTTTGCTATCAGCAGCCTGCTCAGCTGTAAGCGACAAGACGAACCCTGTCTTTACCCCCTGGTCTGAAAGCACGTCAGGCCAGGGGATGCTAGCTGATTGTAGACGCCCTGGGAGGGCTCCTCAGAGCAGCGCTGGGTCTGAACCGCTGTCTCTGGGGAGCGGGACTCACTGTAACCTTGAAGGGAGGCAGACATGAAAATAAGCTGTTACTCGGCTGGTTCTTGTTGGTCTCTGAGCTGTTCAGCTGAGGCTGTGGTTGGCTGTCTGTTGACTACCATTTCTAACACGCTGGCTACTGATGTGATGCTCTGTTATGGTGTGTTGCTGTGAGGATCCCCTCTCCGTGTCTTTCTGCCTGTCTCTCTCTCACACACACTCTCTCTCTCTCTCTCTCTCTCTCTCTCTCTCTCTCTCTCTCTCACACACACTCCCTCTCTCTCACACACCCTATCTCTCTCTCTATCTCTATCTCGCACTCATACGCACACACACTCTCTGTTTTACCCTCTCTCTCCCTCCCTCTGTGTTTCCCTCTCTCCCTCCCTCCCTCCCTCTCTTCTCTCTGTCCCGCCCTTCCTCTCACTCTCTTCGTCTCAAGGGGTTTCATGTAAACATCACGGCAGATTTGCTGTTATCAAATCATTCCTCTCTCTCTGTCTGACTCTCTCTGACTCGCTCTCTCTCTGACTCTCTCTCTCTCCGACTCTCTCTTTCTCTGACTCTCTCTCTTTCTATGATTCTCTCTTCCTCTCTCTGACTCTCTCTCTCTTTGATTCTCTCTCTGACTCTCTCTCTTTCTCTGACTCTCTCTTTCTATGATTCTCTCTCTCTCCCTCTCTCTGACTCTCTCTCTGACTCGCTCTCCCCTGTCGAACGTGTGTGGAATGTCAAGTGTTTACTGTCTGTCTCGCCTCTGGATTGTGTGTGATGCCTTGGAATGACAGGAAGGTTCCTCCCCCCTCCTCCGACACTCCCAAAGCATCAGAAACGCACAGCTGGAACGCCGGGTGGAGATGCCGTCAAAATATTGGCTGGTTGAAGAGAGGGAGAAATCGTGTGCTTGAGAATCACTGTGTTCTGGGAGAGTGCTCTCTGTGCCTCTATCTATAGAGCGGCCAGCTCTGTAGAGCAGGACGGCCAGAGGGACTGAGGCAAGGTGACGTCACTCATACGGACTGGGAGGTGGTTGGCTGAGAGGGACAATACGCAGCCAGTCAGCGGAGGGGCTGGAAACAAGTGTCACCTCAGAACAGAGGGAGAGAGGGAGAGGTAGAGAGACACCGAGAGGGAGAGAGGGAGAGGTAGAGAGACACTGAGAAGGAGAGAGAGACAGAGATAGAGAGAGAGAGGTAGAGAGACACAGAGAGAGGGAGAGAGAGAGAGGTAGAGAGACACACACACAGATAGAGGGAGAGAGTCACAGAAGAGAGAGAGGTAGATATACATATATATATATATTCTCAAAGACTAGAGAACAGAAAGAGAGAAGCAGACAGACGGACTTTTTCAATCTGTAATAAACCATTTTGAGAGAAGAGAGAGAGAGAGAGAGAGTAAAACCCGAGAGAGAGAGCGAGAGAGAGAGAGAAGAGAAAGAGAGAGAGAGAGAAAGAGAGAGAGAGAGAGAGAGAGACGAGAGAGAGAGAGAGAGAGAAGAGGAAGAGAGAGAGAGGAGAAGAGAGAGAGAGAGACGAGAGAGAGAAGAGAGAGAGAGAGGGATGGGAAGAGAGAGAGCGAGAGCAGAGATGAGAGAAGAGA
>BROE01000025.1:7510759-7573888 GCA_036571765.1 Plecoglossus altivelis
GGGGGGGGGGGGGGGGGGGGGGGGGGGGGTCGATAAGGCAGACCCTGGTCAGCACTGTCTGATGCTGTGGATGACTTTGGGGTCCAGAACTGAAGGGAAGTGTGGAGCAGAGGAAAGGTTCAATGGATGACCTAGGCTCTCTCTTTCCTGCTGTACTTCTCTCTCTCTAAATCTTTCTCTCTTTCCATCTATCTCTCTCTCTCTTTCCATCTCTCTCTCTCTCTCTCTTTCCATCTTCCTCTCTCTCTTTCCATCTTCCTCTCTCTCTCTTTCCATCTATCTCTCTTTCCATCTTCCTCTCTCTCTCTTTCCATCTTCCTCTCTCTCTTTCCATCTTCCTCTCTCTCTCTTTCCATCTATCTCTCTTTCCATCTTCCTCTTTCTCTCTTTCCATCTTCCTCTCTCTCTCTCTTTCCATCTATCTCTCTTTCCATCTTCCTCTCTCTTTCCATCTTCCTCTCTTTCTCCATGTCTTCACCTCTCTGTCTCTCTTTTTCCATCTCTTGATTTTCCTCCCCTCCCTGTTAATTTCATGCTCCCTGTCTTTCTCCCGTCTCATCTCGGTCTCCATGGCACCTGTGTTTACCTCTCTCTCTCTCTCCTTCATCTTCTTCCCGCCCACCAGCCTCTTAGTCCCTTCGCTGTTTTGCTTTCTCTAAACGCCCCCTCTCTCGCTCTCTCCCTCTGTCTCTCCCTCACACCCTCTCTCCCCCTCTTCCTCTTTCTTTCATTCTCTTCCTTCCTCTCTCATCCCTCTCGCTCTCCCTGTCTGTCTCCTTGCTTTTCTTTATCTCTCCCTCGTTCTTTCTCTCATCTTTCCCCTCTCTCTCATCTCACTCTCTTGTCTCTCTCTCTCTCATTTTCCCCTCCTGGAGGACTTAATGACCTGCTCTTAGCCGCCCACAGGAGTGCTGTTCTAGCCCTGCCAGTGCTCACAGCAAGAGGCGGATGAGAGGGTGATGCGTCTGAGTGAATGGATGAACGACATTCATATCTGCATTCATCTGCTTGTTCTGTCGAAACGAGACCACTTCCTGCTGATGAATGCTTGTGTTACATCATTTATCTGTCGGATGACAGAGCAGCGTTCTCCAATGACAGCGTCCGAATGCTGCTGTTTGTCATTTCAGGGAAACTGAACGAAGATGGATCCTGAAAACCTGAACCAGAGCAAGTCGCTGACTGACCCTCCTCCAGGACCGGCTGAGGTGGCCCCCGCCCCCCAGCCTCCGGCCCTCCAGCCTCCAGCCCCCCAGCCTCCGGCCCCCCAGCCTCCGGCCCCTGCCAGGCCACGCAGGCCTCAGCGGACCCCCAGGGTGGAGGGTTCTGTGGACATCTCTGAACCCAAGCCTGACCCCCCATGCTCCAGCCAGGACCAGGCCTCCAATGACGTCCCAGACACCCCAAACGCCCCAGCCGAGCCCAGCCACCCCAAGCCTCTGCGCCCCTCCAGACCCCCTGTAGGCCCCTCAGATGAGCCCGTGGCATCCGGCCCCAAGATGCCACCTCACCACCAGGGGGCCCGGACCCCCATCTCCATGAGGGCTGCCTCGGTGCCCCAGCCCCTGTCCTCCAGGCCTCTTCCCCCCCACCTCACCCCTCACTCCCAGAGGGCGTTCTCCGTAGCGGGCACTGCAGACACCCAAGCCCAGACTGTGGAGGACTTCAGGTGAGCTCCGTGACCCTCACATGACCCTCACATGACCCTCACATGACCCTAACACGACCCTCACATGACCCTCACATGACCCTTACATGACCCTAACACAACTCTCACACGACTCTCACATGACCCTCACATGACCCTCACATGACCCTTACATGACCCTAACACGACTCTCACATGACCCTCACATGACCCTGGCTAAAGTCTTTCCTTGGAGAGGGAAGTTCATCAGAAAGACGATGAGATCATAACAAGATCATCAGACCTTTAGAGATGTTCCTCCTGCAGAACTGCAGTGGACTGTAGCTAACTGTGCTCAATGTCAACTACGACCTCATTTCCTGTCACGCTGTGTGAGTGTGTACTAACAGGTTAGGACATGTGACTCCTCTCTGTCACGCTTCCCTCTCTAACTCAAGACAAACACGCCAGACACGATTCCTTCACTGGCGGAGAAAATAACCTGGGGATTGATCTAAGAATAGTGATTCGCCGTAGCAGTTAGCTCCAGCCCGCCCCCTGTGTCCTTGTCCAACGCCAGGGAGGTGAATCGGCTCACTCTCCGCCCAGAGGGCGGGCCACACGACCTCCACTAACCACTCTTAGGAGGCAAATTCATCTAATGAACACAGGAGAGTCCTAGAGAGGCGTGGTGGTGTGTCGCTCTGAGAGCCGTGTGACGCAGAACGCCACGGACGACCGCCACCCCTGCGTGTCTCAGGACGGACGAATGGATTTCACTTGAATGTTCATTGAATTGATCTGCATTGTTCCTTTAACCCCCTACAGGGTTCACATCATCACCTGGAACGTGGGTTCCGCCATGCCCCCCGATGACATCACCGCGTTGCTAGGGCTCCACATTGGCGACGGGAACACAGACATGTACATCATTGGGTGAGCTGCCTGGGGGAGGGGCCAACCAGCCACTACTCTCTCTGTACCGGTCCTCCATTGGACCATTTAGGCCATAGGTGTTCTATCTTGTTAGCCAGGCAGCTACAGCAGGCAGGCTGGTGCCAGGATGTCAGATTAGACGAGGTGATGGGTATGTACCTGGTCGCCTCGGTGACTAACGAGTCATCGTTGACATATCTCTCTCCCTGTCCCTGTCCCTGTCCCTCTCTCTCTCTCTCACTCTCTCTGTCTCTCTGTCTCTCTCTCTGTCTCTCTCTCTCTGTCTCTCTCTCTCTCTCCCTCTCTCTCTCTCAGTTTACAGGAAGTGAACTCCATGATCAACAAGAGGCTGAAAGATGTTCTGTTCACAGACCAGTGGAGTGACGTCTGCATGGAGAGACTCTGTCCCTTTGGATATGTGCTGGTCAGTAAAGGGTTAACCCCGCACGCGCTCAGTGCTGGCATGTGCTCGGTTCACCAGCTTCACATCTCTCCTCCTGTGTTCTAGAGCTTGTCATGTGTGTAATATGTGCAGGCAGATCAGTGTTGATGACTCCAAACATGCGTGCAGTGTTGATTTAGCTATTATCTTCTTACAGATCAGACTCTCTGGATGATGCACATAACACACACACACAGACATAACACACACACACACACACGTAACAGACACACTCACACACACATAGCACACACACGTAACAGACACACGCGTAACAAACACACAGCACACATGCACATTACACACACACACACACATAACAGACACATACTCAAATAACACACACAGACACAACAGACACACACACAACATATACACAGCACACTCACATAACACATACGCATAAATGCATTCTTACACACTCACATAACACACACACATAAATGCATTCTTACACACTCACATAACACATACGCATAAATGCATTCTTACACACTCACATAACACACACGCATAAATGCATTCTTACACACTCACATAACACACACACATAAATGCATTCTTACACACTCATATAACACACACACATCAATGCATTCTCACACACTCATATAACACACACACATCAATGCATTCTCACACACTCACACACTCAGCTCTCTGGCTTATCGTGAGCCCCCTGCCCAAAGGCATGCCGCAACACGATTGGTCAGGGAACATTTTCCATCCTATTCCAATGTTCTTATTTACGCTCTCCACCCATTCACACGCAGCGAGTGTGTGTGTGTATGCATGTGTGTATGTGTTTATGTGTGTGTTTGTGTAAAGAGAGATAGAGTGAGAGAGACAGAAAGACAGAGTAAGAGAGAGAGAGAGAGAGAGAGAAACAGAGAGGCCAGCCAGCGAGAGAGGGAGGGAGGAGCAGAGCAAGCGAGTGGCTGTTTGTTATGGGGGTCTCAGCTGGTCCAGTGTGTTGGTGTTGGTCTGTCAGATTTGAACGTGTCGCCTGTCCCTGCCGCTAGGAGAGCGATGATTCAGCTGGCCAGTGCAGGGAGACACAAGCTGCTATCAGGAAAGGAAAGGCTATTTTTGGGGTGGTAAGGCTGGGGTTTGATGGAGCCTTGTCAGCCAGACTGACAAGAACCCCCTCTGGCAGTCTGTCAATCCCTCTGGCAGTCTGTCAGCCCCTCTGGTAGTCTGTCAGCCCCTCTAGTAGTCTGTCAATCCCTCTGGTAGACCCTCAACCACTCTGAACCTCCAGGTTGTGGTTGTGGAGGGTTTATGGAAAGGGGGAGGGGGGGTGGAGGTGGAGAGGGAGAATGGCGGAAAGGAAAGTGGGTTTGTTGACGGAGGGGGGTGGAGCAGGGGAGGAAGGTGATAGACGAGGGGAGGAGACCACTGACATCCCCATGTCAGCCCCTCTGGTAGTCTGACATCCCCATGTCAGCCCCTCTGGTAGTCTGACATCCCGTGTCAGTGGTCCCTTGGCCTCTGGAGACGGATCACAGAAGAGGTCCGGCAGATATCAAGCGTCCGTCTTGAAAGCAGATCCTAACTCAAGCCATCTGCTGCCCCTCGTTCAGGAGCGGTTTGGCAAACAGGCGTCAGTTTCTACAGTTTCTGTATGAATTATCTGCTGGTGGAACAATGAGCCCAGAGGACGTCTGATAACAGCAGAACACTTGCCACACTTTGTTTCATCCACACTTGCCACACTTTGTTTCATCCAAACTTGGGGATACTAAGAGAAACCAAGGATTCGCTGAATGAAATGATGCTTTTAGTGGAGATTACAAGCTAGGTATCAGAATCAGAATCAGAAACCGTTTATTGCCATTGTCAGTGAAGTTCACAAACGTAGGAACTTGCTTCGGCGTAGGTGCAACATAAAGCAATGGATAAAGTATTAAAATATATAAAAAATATATAAAAGGCATGCATAAAATTAAGAATAAAATAGACTAAGAATATCTATTGATGTCATCAATAGATATTGATTTGATAAGATTGTGGCTTTTCTGGAGATAACAGCTAGGTTAGCTAGCTAGGTTGGTATATGTTGAATGAGATAATGTTGTCGCTGGCTTGAATGGATGTTTCTAACAGGACCACTGCTGTTTATCCTCAGGGAAGCCCTGCTCACACACTGGCTAACAACTCGTGTTAGCCTACAGTCACACACACTCGTAATTATGTGCACACTCGCACACACACACACACACACTCTAAATCATGCGCATATTAGTCGCACACAATCATGCGTGTACACACCACACATCACACACACATTCTATATATATATATATGCAGTAAACACACATACACACGTAATTACGCATGCATGCGTCACACTCTCCCTCACACACACACACACACACACACACACACACAGTATAGACACTGCATGCTGGTGGTGCTTCAGTGTTGGAGTCTATTCTGGATAACAACAAACTGCAGCCTTCAGTGCTTCTTGTAGCTTTGATCAGAAATGTTTTACACACACACTCGCACAGGCTAGCCAAGTAGGCTACCACCACACACACACAGTCACACACACATACAGTCACACTGGCCGTACACATACAGTCACACTGGCCATACACATACAGTCACACTGGCCATACACACACTTTCACACTGGCCGTACACACAAAAACACACAATCTCTGTCCAGTTCACGGTTCAAGACACACCGTTACGCAACCTCGTCTTGTAGATAGCCAGAGAGAACAGAGAGGCAGCAAGGGCACTGCTCTTCACGTGGGAGAGGGAGGGCCAGAGGGCGGCTCAGGAAGGGCCGGCCTGGCTTCTGAAGGCCAGGGTGGGGGTGGGGTGGGGGTGGGGTGGCATTTATGTGATGAAGGCAAGACAGGAAACGCAGGAAGTAGCTGGTAGGGGGCGGGACAAATCCAAGGTCTTGTATTCACATCAGGATACAAACAGGAAGTGCAGTCCGTGTCACATCCTGTTCCCGAGGGACACAGCATCTCACGATGCTGAGATGTGAGAGATGTTTATTACGTAAGCAATTAGCTAATGGAACGATAAGATGCTCTTAAGATCGAGACGGGGGGGGGGGGGTTAAAAAAGGCTTAGTCTGTGGGCTCAGCTGGTACCCGTGTCTGCTGGTTCCGTTCTGCTTGTTGAGGCTGTTGGTGATGTCAGCGTCTGGGCGAGCAGCGTTCAGGAGCGGTACGTTGAGCGAGTGTTCATACAGAGATGGGAGACTGGCAGACACATTTCTCCTTCATGTCCACAGCTCCATGCAAAAAGCTGCACCAGCCTTCAGGGCTCAACGCAAATGTGAGGGAGAGGAGAGCGAGAGAGGTTGTGTGTGTGCGTGTGTTTCTGTGAAATGATGTGAGAGGGTTTGTGTGTGTGTGTGTGTTTCTGTGAAGTAATGTGAGAGGGTGTGTGTGTGTGTGTGTGTGTGTGTGTGTGTGTGTGTGTGTGTGTGTGTGAGAGAGAGTCTCTGGTGCGTATGTTTGTGTAAGTGTGTGTGGGAAAGAGAGCGAGAGAAAATGTGTGTGTGTGTGTGTGTATGTGTGTTTCAGAGTTTGTGTGTGTGTGCGTGTGAGAGAGAGAGAGATTAGAACAGAACAGAGATTAACACAGTTTGCTGGGTTATGATAAATCAGAAATTTGAATAAGCAAATATTCTGTGTCATCACCAGGTCTGTCAGAGGTGTGATAAGGGGTGATATCGTCCTATATCAACAACCACCTAGCTTGTGTTCTCTCTGTCTTTAGGTGCCGTTTGATGGCCACACCTGAAGTCCTCAGCGAGGCAAGGGAAATGAGCAATACTAACACAATACCTATTGGAGTTTTCACTCCTTCTCTCTTTCTCTCTCCCTCCCCCTACTCTCTCCATCCGTCCCTCTCCCCCTCTTTCATTCCCTCTCGTCCTCCTTCCCTCCATCTCCATCCTCACCCCTCACTCTCCCTCTTCACCCCTCCCTTTCCCTCCTCACCCCTCCCTCTCCCTCCTCACCCCTCCCTCTCTCTCCTCACCCCTCCTTCTCTCCCCCAGGTGACATCTCAGCGTATGCAGGGAGTGCTTCTTCTGGTGTTTGCAAAGTATTACCACCTGCCCTTCCTGAGAGGAGTCCAGACCCAGACCACCCGCACAGGCCTGGGGGGCTACTGGGTGAGCCCAACACACACACGCACACACGCACACACATACACACACACACGTACACACACTCGCATACACACACACACACACACACATATACACATACACACACACATACACACATACACATACACACACACATGTACATAGAGGTGTGTAGTCTCTGAGGGCCACATAGAGGTGCATGGTCTCCCTCAGATATGAGATGGACGTCAGGACGTCCTGTGTCTCTCCTGCTGTGTCGTCCTTCCTGTCGGAGGTCAGAGAGACCAGCGGGAGAAGAGATCCGCCCACCCTCATGCTGAGCAGATAAACACTCCCTTGAAATATTCATCCAAGTTAAATATTGATAATCTGCGGGTCGTTAGTGCTGCTATGAGGCTTCCTGCCATTGGATCAAAGTCACGTCCTCACATTCACGCCCGCCTTCTCCTCTACCTTCTCTGGTTGCCAGGGAAGCGCCCTGGTCGTCAGGGGCGACGCTAAGAACGTTTGGAATGCTGTGCTTTCTCTGACTCAGTGACGTCTGACCCCATCTCGCCCTCTCCTTCTCCCCTCTCTTCTCCCTCTCCTTCTCCCCTCTCTTCTCCCTCTCCTTCTCCCCCATCTCGCCCTCTCCTTCTCCCCTCTCTTCTCCCTCTCCTTCTCCCCCCTCTTCTCCCTCTCCTTCTCCCTCCTCTTCTCCCTCTGCTTCTCTCCCCTCTCTCCTCCCCCTCTCCCTCAACCTCTACCCTCTCTCCACCCTCTCCTTCTCCTTCACCCCCCTCTCCCCCCTCCTCTCCTGATGGCAGGGGAACAAGGGGGGCGTGAGTGCCCGCATGTCCGTGTACGGTCACTCGGTGTGTTTCCTGAACTGCCACCTCCCAGCTCATATGGAGAACTCAGAGCAACGCATGGAGGACTTTGAGAGCATCCTGCAGCAGCAGCAGTTTGAGGCCCAGGCAGCCACTGGGGTGCTGGACCACGAGTCAGTCACACACACACCTGCACAAACACATCTGCACACACACACACCTGCACACACACACCTGCACACACACACCTGCACACACACACACCTGCACACACACACACCTGCACACACACACCTGCACACACACACCTGCACACAGACCTGTACACACACACACCTGCACACAGAACTGTACACACACACACACCTGCACATACACACACCTGCACACAGACCTGTACACGCACACGTGTACACACACACACACCTGCACATAGACCTGTACACCCACACACACGTGTACACACACACACCTGCACTTAGACCTGTACACCCACACACACGTGTACACACACACCTGCACACAGACCTGTAAACACACACACGTGTACACACACACATCCACAGATGAGAATGATTCTATTGTCCTTCCTAGTGTGGTGTTCTGGTTTGGTGATCTGAATTTCCGAATTGACGACTTGGAGATGCAAGTGGTGAAGGCAGCCATCGACAACAACAAGTATTCCATCCTGTGGGAGAAAGACCAGGTGAGGCGTCTCTCTATCTTATACTGAGCGTCCATCTTTATCCTGGCCCCAAGCTGCAGTGTGTACTGTGCGCCACTAGAGGGCGGTGAGAGACTTGGTAATCTTTTTACACCAGCTAGTTTTGTACCAAGAACTCTCATTTTAGTAAAAATTACAATTTCATAACGTGTGTTAGGTTACAAATATATTTACACGTAGATATACATTATATCCAACTTAGTTGGATCCAAATTTGTTGTATAAATAATAGATTGACCCTTTATTTCTGTATACTAACCAATTTTGCTGTGTATCTGTGAACAGCTAAACAAAGCCAAAGGAAATGAGACTGTTCTGGAAGGATTTTTGGAGGGCCCTCTCAAGTTTCCTCCTACGTACAAGTTTGACACGGGAACGCACACGTATGACACAAGGTTTGTCACGGCTCAGCTGTCAAGACCCACTTAGTTTTTCCATTTCAACCTTGAGTGCTATGAATAGCTTCTTTTAATTATCTGTCTCCCTCTGTCTATCTCCCTCTCTCTATCTCCCTCTCTCTATCTCCCTCTCTCTATCTCCCTCTCTCTATCTCCCTCTCTCTATCTCCCTCTCTCTATCTCTCTCTCTGAATCCCACTCTCTCTCTGACTCCCACTCTCTCTGACCCCCCTCTCTCTCTCTGTCTCCCTCTCTCTCTCTGTCTCCCTCTCTCTCTGTCTATCTTCCTCTCTCTATCTCCCTCTCTCTATCTCCCTCTCTATCTCTCTCTCTGACTCCCACTCTCTCTCTGACTCCCTCTCTCTGTCTCCCACTCTCTCTCTGTCTCCCACTCTCTCTCTGACTCCCACTCTCTCTCTATCTCCCTCTCTCCCCTCTCTCCCCCTCTCCCTCTCTCCCTCTCTCCCTCTCTCCCTCTCTCCCTCCCCCTCAGTGGTAAGAAGCGTAAACCTGCATGGACAGACAGGATCCTGTGGCGTCTGAGGGCCCCTGGCCCCGTCCTCGGCCCTGCCCTGGACGGCAGCGCTAACAAGCGCGGGTCGTTGCCATGCCTGAGCACAGGCACCAGAGTGACGCAGCATTTCTACCGCAGCCACATGGAGTACACCGTCAGCGACCACAAGCCTGTGGCCTCCATCTTCACCCTGCAGGTTAGACACCCCTCAGCACCCTCCACCCCTCCCCACCCATCCTGCACCCAAACCGAATCTAACAGCGGCCCTCTTCCTGCATCTAGTTCCCCTACAAGGTGGACATGCCCCTGGTCACCCTCATGGTGGAGGACGAGTGGAACAGCGTAGCAGACGCCACCGCCAGATTCAAGGTTGCTCCCAACTTCGCTCGCAGCTCGTGGGATTGGATCGCCCTGTACAAGGTAGCGCATGTTACACAGCGCTGGGAAACAAGGCAGAGAACTGGAGACATTTCAGGAAATCAAAATGATTGAAATGTGTTGGTTTTCAGGTGGGGTTCAAACATCACAAGGACTACGTGGGGTATGTGTGGGCCAAGCAGGAGGAGGCCGACTTTCATCGACAGGAACACCAGGTGAGGAATCAGAAGAGGACAATTGAACTAAAAAGGTGGGTGTGTACGACTGCCTTGTACGACTGCCTTGCTAATGTTCTCTTGATGTCTGTCTCTGTCTCCCTCTCTCTCTCTCTCTCTCTCTCCCTTCTCTCTCTCTCTGTCTCTCTCTGTCTCTCTCTGTCTCTCTCTGTCTCTCTCTCTCTCTCTCTCTCTCTCTCTCTTTCTCTCCCTATCTCTCTCTGTCTCTCTCTGTCTCTCTTTCTCTCTCTCTCTCTGCCTCCCTCTCTCTCCCTCTCTCTCTGTCTCTGTCTCTCTCTCTCTCTCTGTCTCCTTCTCTCTCTCTCTCTCTCTGTCCCTCTCTCTCTCTGTCTCCTTCTCTCTCTCTCTCTCTCTCTGTCCCTCTCTCTCTCTCTCTCTCTCTCCCTCTCCCTCTGTCTCTCTCCCTCTCCATCTTTCTCTTTCTGTCTCTTCCTGTAACCTCTTACAGGTAACCTTCACAGAGGAAGAACTGCCCAAGGGGTCCGGAGACTTCCTCTTGGGTTACTATAGCAACAACATGAGCAGCATCGTGGGAGTGACCGAGCCGTTCCAGGTGAGGAGGAGGAGAGAAGGTTCCGGAGTGTCTGTCAGGGATCGTCAGGTCCTCTTTATTCAACTTTGCGTTTTGTTTTTTTTTTGCTTACTCTTCTTTTTTCTCTCCCCTCACCTCTCCTTTTCTCCTCCTCTACTACCTCTTTCTCCACCTGCCCCCTCTCCTCCATCTTTTCTCCACCTCTCCCCTCCTTTCCTCTTCCACCTCCCCTTCCCACCCTCCCTCACCTGCCCCCTCCCCCACCTCCCTTCCTCCTCCATCTCCCCCTACCTCCTTTCCTCCTTCATCTCCCCTCCTCCCCCCCCCTGCCCACCACCTCCCTTTCCTCCTCCATCTCCATCTCCCCTCCTCCACCTCCCCTCCTCCTCCCCCTGCCCTTTACCTCCCTTTCCTCCTCCATCTCCACCACCTCCCTTTCCTCCTCCATCTCCCCTCCTCCTCCCCCCTGCCCACCACCTCCCTTTCTTCCTCCATCTCCTCTCCACCACCTCCCTTTCCTCCTCCATCTCCTCTCCTCCACCTGCCCTCCTCCTCCTCCTCCACCCCTCCCTGTCTCAGATCCAGCTGCCCACCTCCAGCCCTGAAGCCAGCCCCTCTGACAGCTCAGACTTCAGCTCTGACGACGACAGCATGAAGACGGGGTCACGCAGCCCCAGCCCCAGCAAGCGCAAGCGCCGCGGTCGCCGCGGCAACAGCCGAAGCGGAAGCCCCACCCCGCCCGCGATGGAGGGCCTCAATCTGCACTCTGCCCAGAATAACACCCCCGACGGGCCACCGGGGGGCGCTGACAAAGCCTCCAGTCCAGGGGAGAAGGCAGGGGAAGGGGCTGAGGATGCAGCGTTGTGATGGAGCCCCTCTGTTCTGTGGGTGAACCTTCATGGGGCCTCATGGGGCCACATGGTTAACTCCTCAGTGTGGTTTGTTTTTACACATGCATTGTACTGTATGTTTCCTTTAGTGAGAATGCACATCCTCTGATGCCATGTCTTCACAGCCTCCTGGGCTCTGTGCAGAGGAGACTCCTCCTAGTGTTTCATGATAAAAAGCCTCTTGCGTTCTCCTTTCTACTTTTTAATTATTCTTTTTTTTAAGGTGTGGTTGTCTTTCCTCTGCTTCCTCTCTCTCCTGTCTCTCATCTCCCTCTTTGGGCAGGGCGAGGCAGGGTGAGGCAGGGCGAGGCAGGGCGAGGCAGGGCGAGACAGCTCCATCAGCTGGTCTTGATAGCTTCACATGACGAGATCCAGGGGCGACTTGACTTATTGTTTCTCAGAAGTTTTGAAACAGTGTATTAGTCTTTGTGCCCGGAGATTTAGTCTGCAGATTAGCATCTGGCAGCAGAAGCATCTTGTGACCAGGTAAGCGATTTAGTTTCCACAAAAAGTATTTGGCCAGAAATTGGAGCCTCAATTATGCCTGGTCTACAGTTCAGTAGAGAATTGTGTCTTATGTTTCCATGGAAATAGCCATATGGCTCTATTGTACAACGTAGAGGCCCTACATGGAGCAAGGAAACATACATCGATTAAACAAAACGCCATTCCAATAGCATTCTTTAGTTTTAGACAGAATTCAACATGCTGTACAGCAATGCTGAGGATAATAAGGTGTCTTGTCAATAGGGGGCAGTGTTCACCTTCAGGGTTCTTTGTAATTACTGTATTCATCTTTCCATCCCTCTCAATCCCTCTCTTTCTTCTTCTACAGTCTCCAACCTCTTTCACCCGTCTCCCTCTCTCACGTCTCTTTATCTCTAACATTCTTTCTCCTTCTCTCTCTCCCTCCCTGTCTCACATCCTTCTCTCTCCCTGTCTCACATCCTTTTCTCCCTCTCCCTCCCTGTCTCACATCCTTTTCTCCCTCTCCCTCCCTGTCTCACATCCTTCTCTCTCCCTGTCTCACATCCTTTTCTCCCCCTCCCTCCCTGTCTCACATCCTTCTCTCTCCCTGTCTCACATCCTTCTCTCTCTCTCTCTCTCTCTCTCTCTCTCTCTCTCTCCCTCCCTATCTCCAGCTCTCTTTCTCCTACTCTTTGTGTCTCTCGTCCTCCTCTCTCTCCTTCATCTCTCTCTTCTACACACCTCCACTGTCATCCTCCTCTCTATGGAAAGTCATGGTGATTAGCAGACTCTGTCCAGTCACTTCTAGTAGTAACGTGTTGGATTGGTAGCTTGTGCCCTCCAGTACACCATCCTAGACTATTTACCCATCAGCTGTTACTGTAACTTAGGAGTGCGTATGTTGTTGTAGTGTAACCTAATCGTGTGCGTGTGTGTTTACGTGTGTGTGTGTGTGTTACATGAATGGGTACATAGGGACGTGATTGGGTTGTCTGCAGGTGTGTGTGTGTGTGTGTGTGTGTGTGTGTGTGTGTGTGTGTGTGTGTGTGTGTGTACGTGAGCACGTGTGTGCGTGTGCGTATGTGGTTGCATGGTTTGCTGGACATACTCTACATTCCAGAACTGTGATTATGTGCCGTTAAGTGCTGGTTTTGATTCCTCTTTGTAAAATATTTGGCTGTTGAGACTTAATAGATGTGATGAGGAGATTTGGACCTGTTAGATAACGGCTAATTAAGGAGCAGTGCAGAATAAGGGGTGGCTTGCAGAAACCAGAAGGACTTTTATGTATTTAATTCCATTTATTTGTTTATTTCATTTTTATTCGTACAAAATTGACATGTTTTGAAGCTCATTTCAGGGACTAGATCTGTGCAAAATGGAAGAAATAGATGGTAGACTGATTTAAATGATTAATGATGATCATCACTATTAAGGATGATTGTAGAGTGTTTTCCAAAGGACTATCACAGTTTTCAAATCATGTTATATGATTACGTGTGCAATTATAGAGATATATATATGGATAGACACTTTAACGTAAGAATGTGATTATATGAGTATTTTGTGTTTAAAACTGGCAAGAGTATGTATGTACATGACACATATAGAAAAGTTGACAATCAATGCCAAAAATATTTATTTTCTTATCAGTGTCCAATAAGTCTGAATTCTGCTGGCCAAACATTTCAATGCAAAATGGTGTGTAGTGATACTGCATTTGATTTTATATTTAATTTCACATAATGTACTGTGCTATGTTTCTTTTTACTTTTATAATATTCCTCCACGCACACGTAATGGTTTTATGTGGGAGCAAAAATGATAATAATACGTTTTATCTGCAGATATAGACATGTTAGTTTTCGTTGTCTTTTATTGTGGATTGATTTGGTTCTGCAAGCTTGTACTGTACAGATGAAGTTGGGCTTGGTGGAAGGTGACTGACGGGAGGCGGAACTCTTCCCGTAAACCTGAAGGAAGAATGTGGCTTTTCCCGCGTGGTTGGATGAGAGCGTCGGAGTTCGAAGCCTCCTGGTTCCAAACGGAAAAATAAAACTCATCCTTAAGCTGGGTCGTTTGTCGAGTCTTATTTCTCCTGCTTGGTGGATCAGACTGACAAGGACACGACGCTCACAAGCTCGTGTTAAGATTGTTGTGAGGTTCACTGTGACTGTTAGGTTTGAACCCCGAAACAGGACAGAGAAGCCAGATTCGAAAAGAAAACTTGGGTCACTTGGCAGAACCAGGAAAGGGGTGATACAGGTGAGAGTTGGAGCAGGTAGAGATCCTGGGCTGAAACAGCAGGCAAACAGGGTCCAAATCAGCCAGTTGTAGGGAGAGAGAGAGAAAAAACTAAGAATGTTAAAAATGTTGGCATTAGCAGAAGACAGTCTTGCAGGTAACTGAAGGGAGAAGACAGTTCACATGTGCCTGGAGGGAAGACCTGCAGGTGGGGTAGGTATGTAGAACCATGAGATGAAACCAGACTAGGTGACTGAAAGACAGGTAGGAGCGGTGGAGTTTGACAGAACAAGAACAGGAGAATTGAAACCTGAAAGTAACTAACTTGTCCGTGGGGTTTGTGATTTAGTGACTGCTGGGGTGGAAAAAAACATCGTTTTCCTCGGCAACTTTCCTCTCTTGTATTGAGTGTGCGTGGCGGTCCAGTGTAACTATAACAATCCTACGAGTATTGATGATCTTCTGTGGAGGTCACTGACCATGTACGTGTGGACTTTGAAATGTGCTTTTAAGAAATTCCCTAAATAGTATAGGCAAGCTCGGTCTTGTCTGATGGTAACATGGGTTTTGCAACCCATAAAAAGGTGTGTAAAAAAGACAACTATTCACGCACACGTATGTTATACAAGCGTGACATAATAGCTTTTCCATAGTCGTTTTGTAACATTGATATGACAGATTTGGGTTTTTTTATGACGACATTAAAAAAGAATAATTTTGGAACCAAAAGTCCAGACATCACGCTAGGATTCACTGTGCACATAAACGCCCACCCTAAAAAAAATTAGCCACCAACGTGTCGCTGTTGGACACTGATGCAATACCAAAGACATGTTGGGTGACACGGTCAGGTGATTTCAAAACACACAGGAAAAACCAAATAAAGATCTGCCAAGTCACAACATATTTTGATGTACAGCAAATGCACACCGCAATCATTTCACAATAGTCGGTTCTAACGTCACATCCTCCTAGAAGGACTTAATTTGCGTAGCTTATTTAGTAAGATGGTTGATAACTGGTACCATTGGGAGGAGGGGAGGGGAGGTGAAGGGGGGGACATAAGTTCAGTAGGACATAGAGCATGGCATGGCGATCTTAAGGTTGTCATGATAAAATTCCCCTCATAGTACGATGATCCAATGAATCGCACGATTACACGTGATGGTTCTATTACCCTGCAGGATATCATTATCACTGCTGTTTATCATTCCAAGTGAGCCAAAGGTAACAGGTCAGTTTCCCAAATGGTGCGATTCTATAAACCGTTGAAGGACTAAAAACGAAATCGTACGGTTGGAACAGGCGGGAACGTGGAAGGGTTCTTTGTCCCCGCTGGAAACCCACACAAACTCCCTGGAAAATGCTTTGTCATTGTGACCGTATCGTATACGGCAGGGTTCGTCTCTACCAATTGTTTAATCACGTCGTTGATAAATGACTCATGTATCTGTGTAAAGAATGGGAAAGCCGTTCAAACATGCTTGATGACTCAGCAGCATCCGTTTGTTTATTATTTTCCCTTCAACAAAATATAGTTATAGGGTTTGATTTCTCTGACGCAGATTGGGCTAAAGATCGGTTTTAAGATAACGTAAAAGACGTTTGAGTGAGCTCTGGCAGTCTGGTGGCCTACAGCCACAACAAGCTTATATCGCTCATCCCTATATCCTGTGACACAATCAGTATTAGGCTACTGGAGGGCCACTCTACTCTGTACTGCTTGTCACCTTCTTGAAGCTTGGCTATCTGTGGATAAAGTTGTTGTTGTTGTTTTTAAAAGTTGATTATTGTTTAATCCTACCACTTCCCCGCGCTTCGTTTCCCCTATCTAGAAAGAAGATGTAGTGTTTGATATTGCAAGTTTTTAACGTGACGCACCAATCAGTTAAGTAATTGATCAATCTGCGAAAGAGTCTGGATGGTGAAGTCTACTAATCTCTTTGGTTCTGCTTTTCAAGATCAATGTGTGTCAATCAATGATGACTTTTTGAGTTGTCATGTATGTCGACTGTCCATTGCAACATCAAACTGCGACGGGGTTTACGTCAACGGCTGACATCTCATAACCGTTTTAGAATCCACCGTCCAAAAAAGCGTCATAAACCCCACTAAAACTCCATTTGAACATTAACTGAAGTGAAGCAGACGTCCACAATTTGATTTCCAGCTGCCGGATACGTTGTTATGATAGGAACTTGGTCAACAAAACCCACCTGATGAACCTGAAATACGTTTATGACTAAGTAAAAGCTGCACAATGAAGTCAAAAACCTAGACTGCACATTATCTCTTATGTAACTCAATAGAGATTTTTACCCACCCTACCCTCCAGACAAATTTGATCAACTTAGGCTTTCTACTTTGTAACTTAATCAAAAGCCTTGACTTGGTCTCGTAATATTTATCAGAGAGAGAGAGCGAGGGAGAGAGAGCGAGAGAGAGAGAGAAACAAAGACACAGGACACGTTGTTCCAACTATAAGGCTACCTGGTCCCATAGTGTAGGCCAACCTTCGCCCCCACGTTTGAAATGGTAGAGTCCACAGTGACGTCTGCGCAACCGAGAATAAATACTGGAGGGCTGCGCCATCCAGCGCGTGAATGCCTGGAATGAACCACAGCAGGGTGGAAAGAGCGAGAACGCGGATCCAATAGCTTAAAGCCCTGGTTGTAATCTTGTTGATAAATTTCGCACTCCTATAACGTTTTTATCTCCGTAAAGAACAATAGAAACGATGAACGGACAAATCAACGGTTTTCACAACTCCCTTATTGAGGAGGACTGCTTCTTGTTCACCTCGGAGTCGGTCGGAGAAGGACATCCCGGTAAGATATTAGCTAGGTAGCTAACCCTGTACCGGGTTAGCCTGTAAGCCAAACACAAACCAACCAAGAGCCGATTTTCATTTTAGACAATTATTAACGCATTTTATACATTCACCAACAGCGTTCTGGAAGTGTTATTGCATGCGGGAAATATCCAGTTGTCTTTCGCTACCTGACATGCTAGTTTCCTGTGTTAAATGATCCATCTCAAGCCTCGTGTTTTACAGCTAACCAGCTAGCATCTTGCCGCATGGCGATTTGTGGGTGGGCCAAATGGTCTGACATAATTTTCGGAACTGTTAGCAATCTTGAGGGCAAACTCCCTGCTGAGAATGTAGCCTACTATTGTGACCAGTGAAACGCGCTTAACCCGCTAGTTAGGTTAACTCTACCAGCGGTCAAAAGCCCGCCAGTGCTAATGGTTTAATTTAATGTGAAGAAATACGTAGACCGTATTTGCGTAGTGGCGCGAGCCCCAAGATTTGTCTAAATATGGTCCGTTGAGCCGGCATGGTTAAATTACTTTCTACTCTACACGCATTGCATGGGTGGTCATTTTCGAACGGCACACATACGTCTTTAACTTTAAGTGATTAGTTTGATCAGTGTTATGGCGATTATTTACTGTTTATGGCAATGTATGATAACGGTCACCAGCCACGTGATCCCGGGCTGCGGTCATGGGAACTCCAGACCGCCGTGCAGCAGGTTTGCACACTCAGTCTGCGGCGCGCTCAACATAACAATATTACTGGCCCGGTTCAATCACGTTAAAAAAAAAGCTTGGTTGAAATCGAAACTTAACGACTTCGACTGTTCCTGCTACGCAGTGAAAAACGTGGCCATCGATGTCGTCAACAAAAGTCAAGGTTCATTAGGCAGCGGGATCAATAACAGCGAACCTCTTTTGCTTTTCACAGATAAAATTTGCGACCAGATCAGCGACGCCGTGCTTGATGCTCACCTTAAGCAGGACCCTGATGCCAAGGTTGCTTGTGGTAATGGAACTGATGCAACCTCATCCTGCCATGACGTCAGCTATTCAATGCTGCATTATTTAGTACTTTATTGAAAGTGGTTGTGGGTATGGGGTCATTGTGTTTTGTGGCAACATCGCTGCCACAAATAACGAACAGGCATTCTTCTCGCTTTCGTCTCTTTCACTTTCTTCTGTCTCGCCGTCTTGCAGAGACTGTTGCCAAGACTGGAATGATCCTGCTGGCAGGAGAGGTGACATCACGAGCCACAGTTGATTATCAGAAGGTCGTCCGAGACACCATTCGTCATATCGGATACGATGACTCTTCCAAAGGTGCGTTTCGCTCCAATAACCTCCCCCTCTCTTCGCTCCCTCTCCCCCCTCTCTTCCCTCCCTCTCCCCCCTCCAGACTCCTGACTGTGCTCTTTTTTAAACTAAATGCCTTCTTGCAGGCTTCGACTACAAGACCTGCAACGTGCTGGTGGCTCTGGAGCAGCAGTCTCCAGACATCGCCCAGGGTGTTCACATCGACCGCAACGAGGAGGACATTGGGGCAGGGGACCAGGTGCGTGTGTGGGGTCAGCCGCTCCCTTCTCTGGGGAAGCAACCAGCAGGAATATAGTTAACAGAAGCAGCTGTCTGTGTACATCACGGCAAGGGCATAGGGGCCAGCTTAGTGGTTAGAGCACTTGGACTGCAGATTAAGAAGTTCAAATCCACTCCCCTCGGCAGTTATGCCTTGAAGCAGGGGTGTCCAACCCTAGTCCTCGAGCCACAGTCCTGAAGGTTATCAAGCCTGATAATGACCCTTTATTAGAGTCAGATGTGATGGAGCAGGGAAACATCGCAAACCTTCAGGACAGCAGCCCTCGAGGACCAGGGTTTGACACCCCTGCCTTGGAGGGAAACCATCAGTCAGACTATCACTTTGTGAGTCGTTGACCTTTTTCCCTCCGTAGCTGATGTTGTTGCTGTCCTCTCGCAGGGTCTGATGTTTGGTTATGCCACAGACGAGACTGAGGAGTGCATGCCCCTCACCATCGTCCTCGCCCACAAGCTGAACGCCAAGATGGCCGAGCTGCGTCGAAACGGCACCCTTCCCTGGCTGCGACCCGACTCCAAGACCCAGGTGAACCTTCCTGGAGCCCAGGGCAGGCATTTGAACCGCTTGGCCTATTTCTGTCAAGGGCGTGTTTATTTTAAACGTGTCTCTTTATGAAAAGGAAGGGACATCCCATTTCCTTTTCTGGTCCTCTCTCTCTCTCTCTCTCTTACTATCTCCTATTCCCCTCTCTCTCTCTCTCTCCCCCTATTCCCTCTCTCCCTCTGTCTTACTCTCTTATTCTCTCTCTCTTACTCTCTCCTATTCTGTCTCTCTCTCCTATTCCCTCTCTCACTCTCCCCTATTCTCTCTCTCCTATTCCCTCTCACTCTCTCTCCCCCTTCCCCCATGACCTCTGACCCTGAGCCTTTTCTCAAACTCCCGGTTTGCCGTCTCCTCAGGTGACAGTGCAGTACCGGCAGGACCGGGGCGCCATGCTCCCGGTGCGCGTACACACCATCGTGGTGTCGGTGCAGCACGACGAGGACATCTGCCTGGACGAGATGCGTGACGCTCTGAAGGAGAAGGTGGTGAAAGCGGTGGTACCCTGCGTGTACCTGGACGATGACACCATCTACCACCTGCAGCCCAGCGGACGCTTCGTCATCGGGGGGCCTCAGGTGAGCGCCACACCGCGCCTCCGGGCCCGTCGCTAGCAGGGACGAGACGCTACGTTTTGGAGTCAGGATCTTTTGCGTGTTTACAGAAGGATTAGTCAATTCTCAGCATTGAATCACAAGAAAGGAGAGATACTGACTTTACAGATGTTGAAGTCATGGAACATGAAGTTGACCTTAAGTCACAAACAAATATAATGGGTGTACCAAGTTTTCCTTTATTGTATGAATGAGGAGGAAAGTCAACCAATCGTGAACTTCTCTCCCTCCTAAACTGTCTTTTCTTCCGTTGCCAGGGAGACGCTGGCCTGACGGGGCGTAAGATCATCGTGGACACCTATGGGGGCTGGGGGGCCCACGGTGGGGGGGCCTTCTCAGGGAAGGACTACACCAAGGTGGACCGCTCTGCAGCCTATGCTGCCCGCTGGGTGGCCAAGTCTCTGGTCAAAGCTGAGCTGTGCAAGAGAGTTCTGGTCCAGGTGAGGGAGGGGAGGGGCTAGGTGAGGGAGGGGAGGGGCTAGACCTGTTAAACGGGCCAATGATCCTTCGAAATATGTCTCACCCTTCCTGCTTGAGGATATTTAACGGCTGCGTTCTGTTTCGTAGTGCTGTTCCACCACATTGGTAAACAAAGCTGCTCCCACTGTTTAAATGTTAAACATGTTTATCTAACAAAACTTAAACATTTGTTCATAATCCTTTTTTTTTTTGTAATGAGCTCAACTTGATAACTGCTTATTTGATGTTCTGTAATAAGGTGTCTTATGCAATTGGAGTGGCCCATCCCCTCTCCATCTCCATCTTCCACTACGGAACCTCCCAGAAGAGCGAGCGAGAGCTGCTGGACATCGTGAAGAAGAACTTTGACCTTCGACCCGGGGTCATTGTCAGGTAACGTACAACCCTCTCAGTGAGCGTGGCTCTTAAGCCAATCAACACCACCCTCCTCCCCTCTTTCTAATCATGCTCTCCTACGGTCTGCTTGAGCTGTCAATCACAGCCAGAGGGAGGGGCTTAAGTGCTCTGCAGTGTAGATGCTGTGTGCTGCTCTGCCCATTCCTGGTCCTCCCCTGCTGTTTGCTTCCTGTGTGGCTTTTGAATGCGCCAATCAGAGCTCATCGATTTGTTAACCCCACCCCCACGCACCATGGACCAAACGCAGTGCCCAAGGTTGCAGTTCAAGCTGTTAAAGGCTGAAGTCTGTTTTAATTACACCAGAGAGAGGGGGTGGGGTGGGGGGGTCTTCCAACTGAAGCTTTGAGATTTGTCAGGATTGAAAGTTAAAAGTTCAGTGTCGTATTTGACTTATAAAAAAATGGGATCGATGCAACTTTCCGTCTCCAAGCTGGAGTCCTCACATCCGTGAAGGCTGAGTTGGTTGGCAGGGTGAGTGTGGTTGCTTCATCCCTCTCCTAGCTGGCCTCCTGGACTGGTCAAACTACCAGAACTCTTCTCGTTCTTTTGTGGGCTCTCGCCTCTCCCCCATTGGCTGATTTTGACCTGAGCGTGTTCTGGCTGTGTAAGTTGATGCCTGCCTGCCTGTGTGTGTGTGACAGCTGTTAAATGAGTTGATTGTGTATTCCAGGGAGCTGGACCTGAAGAAGCCTATGTACCAGCGAACAGCCGCCTATGGCCACTTTGGCCGAGACGCCTTCCCCTGGGAGGTTCCCAAAAAACTCAAATACTAAAACAAACCAACAACCTGTTAGGCTTTTCTCTCCCAGTCCTGTTGGTGTATACTACAGAGAAGCCTTCACAGGCCACAGGAGAGAAAACGCCCTTTTCCACAATAAACAATTCCCCTTTTCGTAGTGGGCAATCCCCTATTGCGCCCCTGCAACCCCGCTCCCTCTCTCATCCCCCCCCTCCCCTCCGTCTCTAGTCTTTGCTGTCTAGTCCTTTCTTGGCTTGTCTTTCACATTCCCCAGGGAAAGGGAATAGGAAGTAATGGTTGGATGTTACCAGATCATCTCTCTCTCTCTCAATGTGACACGCTCGTGTCTGTATTCCTTGATGCTTGTGCCCCTTGGCCATCCAATCAGCTGCCGTTTGGCTGTGCTCGCCAGGTTGACTGCCATTGGTGTCAGCAGACCGACTGTATACACAACATCCATGTTTATGTACTGTTACTACAGCAGTCTGAGTGGGATCATATGAAGCTGAAGGGTATCACCAGGTGTTCGTGAACTTCTTAGTACCAAGCAGTCTCTCCCCCCCTCTCCCCTCCCCTTTGTTTAAGCCCTTGTTCCCCTTCTCAGCTTTACTCTGTTATCTTTGTGGAGGATGTACAAATGGCACATTGTTTGAGGGTCTGTGGTGAGGATTGGCCATGCAGGCTGAGGAACAAGGATGTTGTGCGTTTCAGGTGGAGTTCCCTCCCCCCCCCCCTTACCACCCTCACCCCCCCCAGAATGAGCAGTGTACCTCCAGATGACCCCAAGCAGACCTTTGCAGTCTTCTGGCGTACTACAGAAAAGTCAGATGCTGCTATGTCACTGCTAAGGTCTACAGGGCGTCTGTCGGTTTAAAAACAATGGGTTGGATTGTCTGTTATTAACCTTGAAATTTCTATTTAAAAAAAAAACAAAACTTCTTTTCTAAAGAGGTTTAGCTTTCCGTCTTTTGTGAAACGTGGTTGAAGTGGAGCTCTCCAAGTTGGGTTTGGACAGCAGGTGTAGCTACAGAGAAACCTGCCTGGTCCTTATCCACAACGGAGCGCTGCGCTGCCATGAGCTCTTAAAAGTGCACAAGTTGATACGGCTCGTTTATTTATTTGTTCTCTGAAACCTCGGCGTTGAGGACTGAAGCTGAGCGTCTCAGAAGGCAGCTTTCAACTGAAACAGGAAAGGCTTTTAGTTTCTGAATCTCGTTTTGGATTGTGGTAAAACAAGACAAAACGACCGTTACCTCTCTTCCTTTTGTTACAGCGAGTCTGCTGTGGTCCCAAAGTGTCTTACAGAAAAGCTTTGGTGTACCTCTGCAGAGATGCCTCGCTGCCTCATGGGTAATGTAGTTCAAAGCTTCTAGGCCTGGTCCTGTTCCTCATCAGTGTCCCTAACCGTGGCGTATGGAGAGGGTGGCAGAGTTTGCCTGGTGTTGTACAGAGAAACCAGACATGTTTACATGCCTCCCTCTGCCTGCCTTTTGAGCTTAAGGTGATTTCTCTCTTCCCGTTTTTAGTTTTGACCACTCTGAGGTCAGCCAGCAGGGCTACAGTGAGTGTAGGAGTGCCTTTTCTATTTCCTCTACCTTCTCCCTTCCTCCCTCTCGCCTCCCCCCCTCAACCACTCCTGCTTTGTCTACATGCGTCCAACATCTTCAGGAACAGGTAGCTTGTACTGTAAATGCTTCTGTCTTCAAAAAGGTTTTGATATTTATTCCTCCTGTCAATTACCTGAAATAAAAGGCATCTTTCCACCATAAAGTATATTGCTTGTGTCGTTTTTTATTATGATTTAATAGCAGATCAGATCAAGTTAAATTACGTTGATGTTTGGCGCTTGCATGACAACCTGTGGGTCTCTACACGGGTGCTGTAATTGTGTTCCACTTGATGTATCCAAGTGCTTTTATAAATTGAGAACCATGTAGAACCAGTCCTAGTCAGTCCACTCCTTTTACATAACCTCATTTAACAGGCACTTTTCGCAGTAACAAATGGTATTTAAATTAAGGGCAGGAATCAGTTTGGAGGGAGGTGTCCTTTTTAAAGTAACTTTTTTGTTGTTAGATACGTAGTTTGTTGCCCCAACTTGGCTTTTTAAGATTTTGAGAAATATTAATTTAGTTCGTTCCAAGTTAATCAGAGATTAAGTGATTAGGAACCATCCATCCAGACTTTCACAAGCATCGCTCATTCAAGTATGGACTTGTACCCATGACTTGCTTAGGAATTTTACAGTATTCAATCTTCTTTGTCATGTTTGGAAGTACAGTACCGACTTTATACAGAAATAGACCCCGTGACCCACCTTGAGATTAGGTGCGCTAAAGTAAAGAGTGTTTTGTTTTAACTCGAAGTGCATTCTCAGACTGTACAAAACTAGAGCTTTAAGTCAGTCGTTGTGTAAGTATGAACTGCGCAACGGTTTTACCGCTGCACTTCCAACGACCTTTTAATTACGCATTATACAGCGATACATTCCAATTTTGATCTGTCCAGAGGTTTTCTACGGCTGAGCCGTCAGTAAATCGGGTTTATTCCAAATCTAAGCAGTTCTTCATGGGTAATCCTATGGTCTGAATCCTCTCTGTTTAATTGGGTAGACGCGTCACTACCTTGCGTTGGTACAAACTACAGTCGGTCTCGGACATTTTATATTCGGCCTAGCTTTTGATATTAAGAAGATTTGTTAAAAGATTTAGTACATGATTTCTTTGCCTATAACACTAGCTTTGTTAGCACGGAAACAATCAGGTATTGTTGATTGTTGAAACAGATTTATAGACTGGATAGCATGGTGTACAGTATAGGGCTTGTGCAACTTCCATTTTATTTGCGCCGTTAATCTTCGTTGAACAAACCAAATGAAATGTTGGTGAGTTCGTTAAGTTCAGCTCCTCTTTTCACAATTGGATGGATGGATTGATCATTATATTTGGTGTGTATATGACACTTAAGGCCTGGGTGTAGTGTTTGGACTGTGGGGGAAGGGTGTAGCGTCTAGCGCAGAAATAGGATAATATCCGCGCCGTGACACGTGTCTAACCTTCACCGGAGCCCCTCATCCATGCCTTTGGCTCTGTACTTTGGGGGCATAAATACTGAGGCGACACCTGATTCCCAATGACCCGGGTTCCCTCGGGCTAACTTGGTCCGGTAGGTCCGGAGTATGGGAGCAGCGCGAGGAAGACCTTTTTTAGTCCGAGACGATGACATCCGCCGACCTTGCACATTTCTCAGAATCCACTCGCTGGAGGCAATGTAACCTGCATGTCCTCAGAGTCACACAGCTGCTCAGCACTTGAAGTTAAACTCTTTCGTGCAACGTTTTCAGTTGACATTTAGGTCGCCTCTACATCATTTCTCAGAAAAGTTCCTTGGATTCAAGGATCTAGGCTGACCAAATGTAAAGTCACACGCTGTCGGTTAAGATGGATCAATTAAATATAGCGTAGGGAAACGTTCGTTGATCGCTGTATGTTATGAGACAGTTCACAATTCAAGACCTACAGCTTAAATCCTAGAAGTATCCACGATACTGTTTAGTAATTCATAACCGTGTGAAAGCTGGCTTTGATAGACGGATGAACAGTGTTCATTCTGACGCTGTTGGGCTGCAGCTGTTCACACAGGACCACGTCGGCATGGTCAACTTGCTAATTATATCTCCCGCATACCGTACAGTTGGAGTGCTGTGGTGTGCGTTGTGGTGTGGCCGTACTGTACCGAGACACCCAATTTATGCTGCTCCTCTTCAGACGGATGACTTTCACACGGGGGAACAGCCGGTGTGTAATTTAACTAATGTCACAAGCAAGCTGATTAAGTTTTGGTTAGGCCTAAAGTTTTAAAGGATTTTTCCTCAATGTCGCTTGCAAAAGCTGTTTTGGGGCATTGAGTGCACGAGCATTATTTAAATACATTTGATATATTAATCCAAGTGTTATACATATAACATTTGCGTATCTATATTTAGTGCCAAGCACACAGATGAAAAGCTGCTCATAACATCAGCTGTTCAGTCTACGGTGTTAAGTGTAGGCTACACACGTCACCCGCTCTCACGCTGATACGATGCGGCTGCAGCCTTGAAGCTCGCGCTATGCTAGAGGGGAGCGTGAATGGAGATAAGAAGACCACGTGCGTCCATTAATATAGGCATCGGAAGATGTCTAAACGTAACGTGCACCATAGACTGGCGATAATGGGGTCAGTGGACTACTGGCTTTGTGGACGTCATACCCAGGAATTGCATCATTAGGCGTTAGAGCATTTGGCCGCAGATAAACACGCCACGTTTATATGAGTTTTTGTTGGAAGCGAAAATATCAGCCGTACAGTTGTGACCTTTGCACAGCGTTGATGTAGCGTAGTAACAAACAAAACAGCAACAGACATGCAGGAATACTCCCCGGAAGTGACTATAAATTACATAGACAGGTAATCTTCTCGTTCTTGAACAGTAATGATGACTTATCGTTAGATCTCTTACGTGAGATTCACATTTGATTAGATGGCCAGTTTTGACGGGATCTTGAGAACAGGTGGTTACAGCTAGCGTTCAGGTTTGGACGTAGGTTATAACAGTATAGCAGCTAGTGCCAATCAAACTAAAAGAACAGTACCAATAACTTCATGAAAGGGAAAACCCAAATCCTACGTTCAGTTTCCTTTGCAATCTTGCAATTATTTATGTAACGTGTGTTGCATAAGGGGCCCATAGGAAACAAGGCCCAACGGTAAAGTTTAGATCGTAGAATGCTTGTTTCTCTAAAACTAGTCACATGTGCGGAAGGTGTGGACCTTACAGGAGACGGAAGGTTCAGGAATTAAGGGGTGTGGTTCCATCTCACCAATCGCATCGAAGAGCCCCTCCCCCTTCCAGTTCAGCGTTTGCATAACAGTTGTAATGACTTGGTCAAGCAAGTATTCCAGCCCGGAAGCTAACACGTCTTAATGCGTTACTGAATACAATGAATTCATCTGCCGTCTTGTTCGGAATAATCAGATTATGTTTACAAACGTAATTCCCTAAATATATGTATTAATAAGTTTGACTTTTGAATGTGTGTTTTGTGTGGTGTCCTTCCACCAAAGCAATGTTGGAACTGTAGTCGTGGGAAAAAAATATCTGTAACTATCTGTATCCAAACTAAGATACAACCTTAGTGGGCGTGGCTACGGCTGCTGTTCAACGTCCCACATTAAGAAGCAACCCAAGCTTCAGTCTGGCAATGCGTGTGCTGCCCCCTGGCGTACAACTGCAGTATTGCACAGTGTCATCCTCAATGTTGTGGCCCTGAAGAAAAAAACACTATTATAATAAAAACTATTAAACCTTTTTTTTCCCTTTCACCGTAAATTATATATTCAGAAGACAATAGTGAGGATCTGAGGCTCATTAAGAATATTGTTGTCTGTCGATTTGAATTTGGGCTACTTGTCACTTTTTTCCATAAACAAATGCCTTTATTATCCACAACACAAACATAACTTTCCGAAAATAAAAAGTATAAAAAAATAACTCTCAAAAAAAGGCCAACCTATAATAACTTATGAAGGACGGAGTGAAGTTAATTTGTCACTAAGACAAAACTACTGCTGTTTCCTCTTCAGTCAAATCAAACATGGAACAATACAGAGAACAACAACGGAGAACGAAATGTAAATTTAAAAAAACATCTCACACACACACACACACACACTCATACATGCACACACACACACACATACATGCACACACACACACACACACACTCATACATGCACACACACACACACACACTCATACATGCACACACACACACAATAAGGGTAGGTTTTGTACAGAAACAGAGCTCTGTCTATGTTACAGGACACAGAAACAGACTGGAATACTGTACAGAGAGACTATCCTGGGGTGGCAGTTTGCAGAGATAGACTGTCCTGTTAGTGTAGTCTGCAGAGAGACTGTCCAGTGGTGTCAGTCTACAGAGAGACTGTCCTGGGGTGGCAGTTTGCAGAGATAGACTGTCCTGTTAGTGTAATCTGCAGAGAGACTGTCCAGTGGTGTCAGTCTACCAAGAGACTGTCCTGTGGTGTCAGTCTACAGAGCCGGTTGGTGCTTGTGTTCCTGTTAGTTTTCCAAGCAGGGAGACAACACAGTGCATACACCTAGACGGTCACAGGTCAGCTGATGGTCAACAGTAGTCACATGGTCTAGTCACATGATCAAGACTCCTCGTATCAAACCATACCTGGTTCTTCTACTCCCAAAGAGGACTTGATTTTCTTTCCCTTTTTATAATTGGGGAAAAGACTGTTGTGGTTAAAGCCACAACTTCCTGGTTAACACCACCAACTTCCTGGTTAACACCACCAACTTCCTGGTTAATACCACCAACTTCCTGGTCCATATCCTGTGGCTTAGGTCGTTCCTCTTGGCCTGGCATTGCACAGAGTGATACGGCTGTCATCATATATGTATTTATAGAACTCCTACAAGGACACTGAAAGCATCCTGACTTCTTTAACACGCTCGCTCCCGTCTCCGTGACGACACGCCCATTGCCCCCTACTGAGGCGGCGCTCAGCGCTTGTCCCCTCGTTTGTCCATTTCCTGTCGAACTCGAGCCTGCAGCGCCGCCCTCATGGCTCTGTCCAGGTCGTTCCTCTGGGCAACACGGTCCACCACCCTCTCCGGTTTGTCTCCCTGAGGAACAGCACAGGACACAAGGAAATGGATTTGTATGACTTTGGATATAGTTTGGGGGGGGGGGGACATTACATGTCATGGTAGTGCTGGATGTGGTTAAAAATAACATTGCTTACACACCATTCATGAGTAGCCAACATTATAACAGTGCGCCGGTTACAGTTGCTAAGGTGCAGACCTTGTGTACAATAAAGGAAGTGACGTTTCCGGAGTCGGCTTGGTAGTCGAGCCAGAACAGTTCGGTTCCCAGCGTCTCTGGCTCCGAACTCGATCCACTTTCATTCCACTCATCTGCTCCGGCCACGCCCGTCTCCGACCCGTCTGCAAGCACACAAGCACGCTCACTGATGAAGTCCTAGATCGAAAAGTTAAGACTTTTTCAAATGAATGAAAACGCGGAGTTAATCTTACTGCTTCTTCGAGGATGGTAAACCTGGATGTCTGGTCGACGTGGGCGTCTAGGTGTAGTTGTGTGCCTGCGGTTCTGTCGTTCTTTAGCTTGCTTCATCGCCTTGTCGTAATCATCTCTAACGAACAAGACTATACTTGGTCAATACGAAACTTTATAACACCTGTATAACAGACTGATGACGATATTTGTCATAAAAGCTGCAAATCGTTCAAAGTTGTTGGATGAAAACTCATATTAGAACAGAAATTGGGGGGCCCCCTTGTGACCGTTCTGCGCATGTCCGGGCTGCCAGCAATGAGGGAAATTATTGATCGTAATACCCAAGACAGATTGATCAAAGACTTCACTAGGTACATTCACAAAGTATACTGCGTGATAAGCCTTCAATGTTTACTATCACATAAGCTAGCTAGCTAGCTGGAGCACAGAAGTCTGCGGTCACCTGGCAATCTGGTTCCTTCGGATGTGGTGTAAGAAACCGTGGCTCATATCCAAACGACCCCCAGGTTTAAATTTCATATCCTGTGTATCGTCATCCCCTATAATATCCATTCTAAAGAATATAACTTAAAATATTGAGTTATTTGGAAGGTGAATTATTGGCTATTCCCTAGAAAGCTGTTCCCTAACCCAACAAACTGCATTGCTACATCAATCAAGCTTTGTGAAAGGGTTTTTCTGTCCGTACATAAATGCACCCCGAGTTGAACATCTGCTAGTTCCGCTAACAATCATAATCATTGAATCAACACTTTTTTGATATATTGTGTATATACAAGTTATTAGACGTAAATTAGCATGAAATGATGTCAATTGTCTACATAGTTAAATTGAACTTTGCGTAGTGGCCCTTCGTAAACGTTAGGGTTGAGTTTGGTTGGCCCAGATATGACCGGGAACTAGGGGGCACGGTGTTTTGGGTATCTGCTACACGCTTAGCCTACTTGTGAACGTCCTAGCTAGCTAGACTGATTCAATTGTTTTCATAACTTATCTACCTATTATAATATTACACAATGGTTTCTATAAAGAGAGAACGAGATGCTGACTTTGAAGACGATGACGACGACGAAGGTAGCTAACTAGATAGCACACTTTGTTATGCTAGTGTGGTGTAGCTTGCAAAGCTAGCTAGGCTAATACGCGTTGACTACGTAACCATACGGATCGACTAATACTAGCTATTAAAATTTGTTTTAGTGGAACTTGGACCAGTAGATATTACGGTTACGATAAGTTAATTAAATTAGTAACTGTAAATATGGAAGTTGTTGGTCGCTTCGTAGCTTATTTAAGTATTATAGTCACATGGCTTGTGCAGAATGCTAGATTTAAAGTGAGTTAGGTTACAATTGTCCTAACTGATCATTTGTTTTTCAGTGCCACCAAAAATTGGCCGCTCTCATGATTCTGAAGATCGAAGAAGCCGCCACTGTCCATACCTTGACACAATTAACAGGTAGCTAACGTTAGGATTCATCTCACTATGGCGTTGACTCGTTTGTTCTGTTTAACCTGAAGTTCGTCATGGATGAGCATGTTTCTATTTTCTAACCGATCTATCCATCAAAACTTCTCTCTATAGGAGTGTATTGGACTTCGACTTTGAAAAGTTGTGCTCCATCTCTCTCTCCCACATCAACGTGTATGCTTGCCTGATCTGTGGCAAATACTTTCAAGGTAAGGTGCCTTATTTTGACTGAAGCTTAGCGGGTTTTGAGTAGTTCGAGAGAATGGCAACCACATTACGATTTGTTTAGACTCATCGTTCGTTCCCGTCCCTCAGGGAGAGGTTTGAAGTCTCACGCTTACACGCACAGTGTGCAATTCACGCACCACGTATTCCTCAACCTGCACACGCTGAAGTTCTACTGCCTGCCCGATAACTACGAAATCATCGACTCGTCGTTGGAAGATATTACGGTGAGCCTTTTCAGTCTAATCGTCTAGGTTTCTGCGTTGTGTTTAAAGGAGCATTCAACTGAATTTTGATTCAGTCGATTTGCTTATTGAGGTTTTTATTTATTTATCAGGGAGCTATAGTTTCTGCTGTTACATTAGAAAGGAGATGAAGATCATTTGAGAGACTCTGGGGTTACTTGGGGGTTATGTACCTTTTGATGTGACCAGGTTTGTCTTGTCTTGTCATTTCAGTACGTGCTGAAACCTACGTTTACCAAGCAACACATCTCTGGATTGGACAAGCAGGGTAAACTGTACAGAGCGTATGATGGCACAACTTACCTGCCTGGCATCGTGGGGCTCAACAACATCAAAGCCAACGACTATGCCAACGTGGTACTACAGGTATGTCTGAGGTACACCTTGATACCTCTTAAAGGGCTCTGAACTGAAGTATGGTCGAATGCCTAGAATGGAGTATGGTAGAGGTTGAGATCTGTAAGTGACTGGAAACATCATTTGTATGACATCTGTCCCTCAGGTTCATTAAGAGCAACGCTGTCACTCTTTGTTTTCTTGAACGCACCAGGCCCTGTCCAATGTCCCGCCCCTACGTAACTACTTCCTGGAGGAGGAGAACTACCGCGACATTCGCCGGCCACCTGGGGACATCATGTTCCTGCTGGTGCAGCGCTTTGGAGAGTTGATGCGCAAGCTGTGGAACCCCCGGAACTTCAAGGCCCACGTGTCGCCTCACGAGATGCTGCAGGCCGTGGTGCTCTGCAGCAAGAAGACCTTCCAGATCACCAAGCAAGGTGAGAGCAACCAGCTGGAACGGGACGGATCACATGGCTGTTCAACGTTCCGGAAGTCAGCCTGTTCCGGAACGTTGCTGTAATTGCCTGCTTTGGAAAGTGCCTGTTCTGGAATCCCCCCCCTGGCTCTAAATGCTCCCGGTATGTCTGTTTCCTGCAGGAGATTCGGTGGACTTCCTGTCCTGGTTCCTGAACGCTCTCCATGGAGCTCTGGGAGGGACTAAGAAGAAGCCCTGTGAGTCTCACTAGGGAGACTGACTCGTCTGTTGTCCTCCTGACCATGGATCCTGTCTGGAACTAACATCCTTTTGTCCTTCCTCTCCTTTGCCTCCATCTCACTGTCTTTGTAGCGAGCATCACCAAAGCGTTTCAAGGTTCCATGAGGATCTTCTCCAAGAAGCTTCCTCACCCTGACCTGGTAAGGATCCTGTTTAAACCTGTGACTTGATCGCTTGCGCTGCGTTCAAACCAAACGTAAATCGCACGTCAAATTCACATCGTTCGCTGTCCAGTTGAACGCTTGAACGCTTTGAAGTCAGATGCCTTAGATGCTATTCAGATTAGCCAAAGATCCGGTGTTTCAGTCAAGGGCGTCCCATTCAGAAACACTCAGTTTGCGTTGCACCATTAGCACATCAACGCCTGATTCGCGCCACGCTAGACTCTTGAATCCCGCCACAGGACGTCTAAACATGTGTTTACATTGACTTAACATGTGAATCAGACGCCTCGTTTGTGTTGGATGTGAACGCAGCAGAATACTCACATCAGACCGCAGTTGATCGACACAGATGCTAACAGGGGTGCTGAACTCCGGTCCTCCAGGGGGCGCTGTCCTGAAAGTTTTCAATGTTTCCCTGCTCCGGTACACCTGATTCTAATGAATGAGTTGTTATCAAGCTCTGTGGAAGCCTGATAACAACCCATCATTAGAATCAGGTGTGTTGGAGCAGGGAAACATCAAAAACCATGTACAGTACTCATCTGATAGAATTTGTATAGTTTGTATTTTTTATTTTATGTATAGGAAACAAAATTGATATTTTTACTTGATTGCTGTTTATACCTGTATTTATGTAGCACCGTGGTTCTGTGAGGCACGACATTTCGTTCCACTGTTTGCCCCCGCATGTAGCGAAATGACAAAGCTCAACTTGACTTGAAGTATCAGCTAAGTGAGCATAATGTAAGTGTCATATATGCTCGAGGACCTGAGCTTGACACCTGCATGGTAACCTGACCGTCTTCCATCCAGCCACCTGAGGAGAAGGAAGCTCTCCTGCTGAAGGAAGAGTACCAGGAGGAGATGTCCGAGTCCACCTTCCTGTACCTGACCCTTGACCTTCCCACCGCACCGCTCTACAAGGACGAGAAGGAACAGCTGATCATCCCTCAGGTCCCCCTCTTCAACATCCTGGGAAAGTTCAACGGGAACACGGAGAAGGTACAGCCAACATGATGAAACTCTTTATGGAAGAGATGTTCTTTTATCTCGCCATGTACCACACGTGCACACACACAGGGCAGACGCACAGGGCAGACGCACAGGGCACACGCACAGGGCACACGCACAGGGCACACGCACAGGGCACACGCACAGGGCACACGCACAGGGCACACGCACAGGGCAGACGAAGAACAGGCGCTGTCACAGTGTAGAGCAGACATGGTCAAACTACGGCCCGCGGGCCACGTACGGCCCGTTAGGCTTTTTAATCCGGCCCGCCGAACTTGTCCAAATTATAGTAAAAACCTTCTTTTTTCCCCTTTCCCTGCAATGCCCACCTTTCCCCAATAGATGGCGCACTCGAAACACATTGACCGTTGTTGGAGTGGCGCGTATTTCTCTTTATTTCACTTTAATTTTCACTTCGTTTCACGTCACCATTAAGCCCTTCTGTAAAAATGAGCGGACCAATGAGAAGGAAAGTGGACAGCGAATGCCGAGTGTTTATTAAGGAGTGGACAACAAAATACTTCTTCACTGAAGTCCGATTAAAGGCTGTATGTCTGATATGCCAAGAAGCTGTTGCGGTTTTCAAAGAGTACAATATCAGCCGTCACTTTGCCACGAAACATGCAAACTATGCTAGCAAGCAGTCAACACAAGAACGGGCGGCTACTGCTCAGAGGTTGGCAGCTAATTTACAGAATCAACAGAACGTTTTTCACCGACAAACTGCAATTCAAGAGTCAAGTACCAAGGCAAGTTATTTGCTGGCATTCAAATTAGCAAAGGCTAGCAAGCCTTTCTCCGAAGGTGAGTTTTTGAAAGAGTGCCTGGTAGAGACAGCAGGTCTCTTGTGTCCGGAGAGCAAAGCCAAGTTTGAAAAAATGAGTTTAGCACGAAGGACAGTGACTCGTCGCGTGGAACTGATTGACGAAAATATAGTCAGCGAGTTAAACAAAAAGGCCGAGTCCTTTAAGTTAGTTATAAGTTAGTTAAGTTAGTAAGTTATATTCACTAGCACTGGATGAAAGTAACGACATAAAAGACACTGCTCAGCTCCTAATTTTTATCCGAGGGATTAACGACAGTTTTGAGATAACGGAGGAGCTTTTGAGCATGGAATCACTGAAAAGGAAAACGCGAGGAGAGGACTTATATGAACAGGTGTCTTCTGTCATCGAGAGAATGAAGCTACCTTGGAGTAAACTTGCCAATGTCACCACGGATGGATCGCCAAATTTAACTGGAAAAAACATTGGGCTGCTGAAAAGAATCCAGGATAAAGTGAAAGAAGAAAACCCTGACCAGAATGTTATTTTACTTCACTGCATCATTCATCAGGAGTCTCTGTGTAAGTCTGTATTGCAGCTAGATCACGTCGTGGATCCAGTTGTAAAACTTGTTAACTTCATACGAGCAAGGGGACTTAATCATCGTCAGTTTATTACGTTTCTGGAAGAAACTAATGCGGACCACCAGGACCTACTTTACCACTCTCGCGTCCGCTGGTTAAGTTTGGGGAAAGTGTTTCAACGAGTCTGGGAGCTCAAAGACGAGATTCGCTCATTTTTTAATTTAATGGGGAAATCCGAAGAATTTCCCGAGCTGAGCGACACAAACTGGCTTTGTGACTTTGCGTTTGCTGTGGACATATTTTCACACATGAATGAGCTGAACGTGAAGCTACAGGGTAAAGATCAGTTTGCGCACGACATGTACACAAATGTGGGAGCCTTCAAATCCAAGCTGGTTTTATTCTCCAGGCAAATGTCAAACAAATCTTTCGCACATTTCCCCACACTAGCCGTGCAGAAAGAGGCCGCCCGAAATGCGAAGAAATACTGCAAATCACTGGACGATCTGCACAGAGAATTTTGCCGTCGGTTCTGTGATTTTGAAAAAATTGACAAGTCACTTCAACTGGTGTCCTGTCCCCTGTCACAAGACCCCGAATTAGCACCGCAGGAGCTGCAATTAGAACTGATCGATCTTCAGTCTGACTCCGTCTTAAAGGAGAAGTTCAAGTCTCTTAAACTGAATGACTTTTACGCTTCACTTAACGAGACCGCGTTTCCAAACCTCCGGAGGAAAAGGGAGACCAACAACACTGTTCCCACTAAAATGATTACGCACAGCAGCGGTACAATAACTTCATTAATACGCCGCACATCGCTCTTAATTTAAAGACTCACTTCTAGTTTGTGCTGCAGGTAGGATATTTAATACAGCATATGTCTGTGTGCTCGGCAACAATACACGTGCACTGTTTGCGCGTGAAGGCGAGGTCTTCCGTGGCGAGTTTGTAGAGCGCGCGGTCAAGACAATCCATTTATGATTTTGCGAAGTTTAACACAAGTAGATATTATTGAGCTTGAGTATTTTGTTGTGTAATAATATGTTTTGAATGTTGAAAGTGATTCCATTTTTCAATAAATGTTGATTTCTTTAACTTTGCACCTTAAATTGAAACTTATTAAAAACAGACGCAATCTTGATAAATCACAGTGCGTGTGTTATTTGAATCTATTTACATTTCCTCATCCCAGTATCTGCGAAATAGTATGTAAATGTCATATCTTGCATATTCCTTGAGACAAATTTATTAATTGATAAGGGCTATTTTTCACATTTGAAAGACAGTTAATAAATTGGGTTGTAGTGTTCTTACTGTGCTATTAGGTTTGCACACACTACATTTAATGCTTTAGTATATCCGGCCCAAACACTCCCTCCAAATGCACCTGGCCCAGCCCCTCTGTCAAATTTGAAAACCTATTGTGGCCCGCGAGTCAAAGTTTGCCCACCCCTGGTGTAGAGCATCGTACCTGAAGGGTGGATCCACTTTGTGACATGATTGTTTTTTCCCCGTCTCTCTGCTTGAAGGAGTATAAAACCTACAAGGAGAATTTCCTAAAAAAATTCCAGTTGACCAAACTGCCTCCCTACCTCATCTTCTGCATCAAGAGATTCACCAAGAACAACTTCTTTGTGGAGAAGAATCCCACCATCGTCAACTTTCCCATCACGTGAGCCGATTACACACCTCTCCCATCGCTTCTCCATCCCCCATCCATCCTCCGCACCCCCCCCCCCCCCCCCCCCCTTGAACACCAGTGTCATTTAGTCTGATCGCCCCTCTGGCCCTGCCGTCTCCTTAGCAACGTGGATCTTCGGGAGTACCTGACGGAGGAGGCCCAGGTCACAGAGAAGAACACCACCTACGACCTGGTGGCCAACGTGGTGCATGATGGGAAGCCGACCGAAGGAGCCTACAGAATACATGTCCTGCATCACGTAAGAGTCGGAGTTGCATTGACTTCATTCATTCATATTGTTCTATCATTCTATTTCTATTGTTTCTGTTTATTCATTCATTCATTCATTCATTCATTGACGTCTGAAGATGCATGTTGTGACGCTCTGCGTTCTTCTGCAGGGGACCGGGAAGTGGTACGAGATGCAGGACCTGCAGGTGACGGATATCCTGCCACAGATGATCACCTTGTCAGAGGCCTACATTCAGGTACAGAGCTCTTTAGACCTGCTGCCCATCAAGTCTTGAAGTTCAGGTGATTTCTGAAGGATGGACTTAACACGCATCATGTTTGCTTTCTCATCTTAGATCTGGAAACGAAGGGAGAGTGATGATGACACAGATAACCACACAGGGGCGTGAGGAGCGATGAGAGAGAGCAGGAGGGAGGAAGGGGGAGACATGCTGTAGATCAGGGGCGTCCAACTCTGGTCCTCGAGGGCCGCTGTCCTGAAGGTTTTCGATGTTTCCCTGCTCCAGCACACCTGAGTCTAATGAAGGGTGGTTATCAGGCTTCCACAGAGCTTGATAACGATCCAGTCATTAGAATCAGGTGTGCTGGAGCAGGGAAACATCTCCAACTGTCAGGATAGTGACCAGCGAGGAACAGGATTGGACACCCTGCTGTAGATTAACACACAAGAAGACTGGCCCAAGACATTCACAACATTTTATTTGTGATGCCAAGATACATGTAAACATTATGCTTTTTTCTTTGATTGTTGCTCTTTACTTTTTTAATGTACCTTGAAATAGTCAAATAAATTTGCTCTAAAAGTATATTTGTGTAACGGTTTGATGAGCATGGAGGGTTTTGGAAATAAATGTGTTTCCATGCCACAGAGTCCACTACCGACTTAACGCCACCTGACTCATCCATGACAGCTTTACCCACACAGCATCTTGTCGCTAACCAGATTCCTCATTGGGCAGCTTTAAAGTGCCAATCTGAACTATCTTTTAAAAGTTGACAGCGTCCTGCCAAGGGCTAAGATGACCCAAGCGCCCTCTAGTGGTTCGCAGTGGACATGACATCTAGTAGGGACAAGGTTGAAACGCAGTGGACATGACATCTAGTAGGGACGAGGTTGAAAAACTTTTTCCCCACCGGTGTATTAAGCAATGATCTGGACCACGTGACTCATATAGCATAGCAAGCAGCTTTGAACGAAATTAACATTTCAGTGAAACAATAAGGCCAGTGGAATATTTCAAGTCTTTCAAGAGGACAGCGTTAAAAGCAAGGTTATATAATACTAGTTCATGTTAATTGCATAGCATGTGCTTAAAAAATCTGTTAAAATACATCAATCACAGTGAAAACAAAAGGTATCGCATGACAATCAGTGCATTATCGATGACAGTTTGTTCTGCAAAAAGGAAAAGCAAAACACAGCAGCGTATTAAATTTCATTCACTGCCAAAAGAATCCGGTTTGCAGTTCCGACTTCCTCAAACAGCGTCGACTTGTTGCGGTTCGGTTGTGGATTCACTTCCAGACGAACGTCTGACAGAACGTTACACTCTGGTTGGATTGAAAAGAAAAACCAAAATGAACGCCCGAAAAGCTTAAGCGGTGAAGATGATGAGCTCTTCTGTGGAGGGGTACTCACACCACACCGCTCAGCTGTTTTTCTGTCTCTGCAGCGGGACTCGGGCCCCCAGGAGCACACGTCCTCTCCCAAGGGCCTCTCAGGCCCCACAAACTCGCACAGATCCACCCTCTAACAACACAGGATCATCAAGCACTTGGAATACAGTTACAGTCTGGCCAAGCAAGACAAATCAGCAGTTCCAAAACAATTATTGAATTTGTTCTGGCTTAAACCGTCTCTTGTGAGTGTGTGGTTGCCATGGTTGCTTTACAGGTTGTGATTTGTGGGTGGGTGTAGTTCGGCGCACTGCAGATTACCTGACACCCATCCTTCCGGTTTAGCAGAACCTTCTGAAGTCTGGACCAGTGCAGTCTGGTGAAAACCTCACACTATCGAGAGCATGAACACAAGTTTGAGTATCATCAAAACAATCAGAGGCCTCAATCTTCACCACCATTGTGTCAGGGTGTTGTTCTACGCATGGTGGACAGGGCAACAGGAATGAGGAAGGAGGGTACGTGCTACGGGGCATACCTTAGGGATGGCTCCAGGGTGCTGCAGACACACCGACTGCAGGAAGGAGGAGGCGTGGCTTGCCGAAGCGTTGACTCCCAGACGCAGTCGTCCCAGAGCGGACAGCGTGCGGCAAGACTCGCAGTCAGAGGGGAAGGGCATCTCTGGAACAGGAAGGAAGTTCTGCATGGTTGGCCGCGAAAACTTTCACATCCCCTTACTTACCTCCCCCACCCTCCTCTCCCCCTCGCCCGCTCCAGCGCTCACCTGGGACGGGGTCCTCCTCGATCAAGCACAGGTGAAGCAGGACGCAGATGGTGTGGGGGGCAGCAGACGACAACAGGAAGTCTATCAGCTGCTTGCCATACTTGTCGATGAAGCTATCGCATTGGGATTTGTAGCTAGCGGGCAGGAGATGACACACCTCTCCCATCAAGTGAACTACGGCTTCCTGTAAGGGCCAAAAACATCCGAGAGAAAAAGACATGGAAACGGGAGAGAAGGGGGGGGGGAGAGGGGGTGAGGTGGAGCAAGTCTAAGTATGAGCCCAAAAACATCGTCTGAGATTGTGTTCGGTAGATGTTGTCTGTGAGACCACCTCAGTCCTCTCCTTTGGTAGCATGTTCTCCAGCTTCTTAACGAGCAGCACGCAGAAGGTGCACTGAGGGCCAATCTGCACCTGGTGTCAAATCAAAAAACTTTATTGATAAACAGTAAAGCAGACGAGCAAAAACCCTCCAAAAAACTGTCAGGTTTAAAAAAATAAATAAAAGGTTATAACACCTCAGGGAGCAGCAATGCGAACACGGTCTCCTACCCTCTGGTTAGTGCTGGCCTCCGGCACGAGGCTGGCCTCCGGCGTGAGGCTGGCCTCATCCTTGCCCGCAAACGTCGCTGACTCTCCTGTCGTTGCCGGCTGAAGCGCACACATTCCGAAGGCCATACAAACGTCTCCTGAGAGCTAACCCTCCATAAAGAGACATGGAGGATCAGACGTGAAACAAGACACAGTCTGGCGCAGCTTGTTCACACAGCTTCTGACTCTCACCATTTGGGACGTCAGGTACTTGTAGACGTTAGGAAGTTGCTCTTGCAGCAGGGACACACACTTGAGTTGTTTCGGACCCCCTGGTAGACGTTTGCAGAAAATCTTCAGAGTTTCGTAGATTTGTTCCTACAACAAGCGTTTCACAGATGGTTTCAGGCAGGTGAATGTAAATGTTAGGTGCTTTAACAAAAAGAGGAACCAAATTTGTCACTTATTTTCACTTCTGTTTCTGGGGACATAAAAAACTGTGACTGTTTAAGTCTGAATCTATTTACCTAGAGATAATCTGTCAGGGGAATATAAAGTTAGTGTCATTTAATACACAACATTCTTACATTAATGCCATGTCAATGGGCTCTCCTCGCTACAAAAGCTAGTCGAAGCAATAGCTCCTTATCGAAACGGTTTACCTGAACATCTTCATGGGTGAGGAGGTCTTGAAACAGCTCTCCTATCTTGATACAGTCCTTACAGATGTTGTTCGACTGGAAAAGGAAGTTCAGAAGACATTTTTTAAGCCATTAACTATGTTGATTAATCAGTGCAGGCGCACATAACCAGTGACATCAGACACATTCGATCAAAATCAAAAGGAGAAGTGAAACGACGTACGTGCTGTTTTTAGAAAGGTGAAAGAACTTATTTATTGGTATCCAGTCCATGCATGCGTTTAAAACGTCAATGTGATCAAAATGACCATAAGAAACTGCGAAACTAAACGAACGTAAAACTCACCGTAGACGCCTGGGTTAAGTAAGTCCTTGGGACAGGTCCATCGACAACGTGACTTTCACCTACAGCAGAAAACACAACAAAAACAACCATTAGCGAGTCTTACGTTGTCAACATGACCTTATCTTTACATAAAGGTGGATTAACGAACTTACCATGGCAAAACGTCATAAATATAACCAGGATATACGCTAAACCTGCCATCATAGATCGTCTAGGCGGTGGTTTTACCTGTTTTACTGTAAACACTAAGTCCCCTAGACATTACAGTCTGGTTCTGTCTCGCTCCACTATTAGCCAGTGCGCCCGGAAGCGCAGATTAAATGATAGCCAATCAGAAGGGATAGCGAGAGAATCAGAAGGCAGAAAATCATGGAGGCAGTTTAATTCTGAAATCATGTTTCCGTTTTATTTTATGTCGAGGCTTCGAGAATCGTTAAGGTTAGGTAAACTAAATATGGCGTTGGGAACTCTTTAAAAAAAAATCGCGTACATTTTTGGCTACGTTTTTCTTACAATTTGTGTGTGTTTGTGGCAGAGAAGAGAAAGCGCCAAAAGAGACGTCAACTCGCTGGAACAATGTAAATGCTGACATCATAAGTGTAATTTATCAATTTTCCATGGCCATAAGTTATTTTCTGACACCACTGAACATCTCTGCCAACACTGCAAATCAAGATTCCTATCTTTGTCTCTAAACAATCTCTCTCTCTCTCTCTCTCTCTCTCTCTCTCTCTCTCTCTCTCTCTCTCTCTCTCCATTGTGACATTCTTAACAATTAACTTTCTGTCTTTCACTTCCTCGTGCATATCTTGTATGTGCCCTTTAACACTGATCTGAGATCTTCTGTGTATGACACAGCTTTTTGTTGACCCCATGCCCTCCCTCTCGCTTCAGTTCAGAACTCAGGGTGCCTGTGGAGCGACTGAGGAGGACGAAAGAGATTTCGGGGGGTGGCACACCAAAATATGCCATGTGTTGTTGCAGAACGATCATAAAAGTTTGTTTTCCGCAGGCTAGTTGAAAACGAGACAGAGATCCAGTCATGTCATTCTAGAGAATGGGTCGTAGGGGTGAAGACGCTGAAATTCGTTGCGGTTAACAGAAATATTCAGCTAGTTTTCCGAAACTAATGCTCAAAAAATGTGTCAAACTCAGAATTCTTGTTTTGCCCATAAGGCAAACCTGACTCTTGACATTGTCTTGACAAATACGTGGGCTATTCTCTTTTCAAATTACAAGGAAGTTGTTAAAGTTAACTTCATTCTGTGGTTTGTACATTTTCTGTTGCAATACACTTGTGCTTTTGTCTAAATGAGACAAAAGACCAAAGAAAACACAGCTAGAGAATGTTCCAGAATACGCCGGGGTTTTTTTTTTTTGGTTACATGTTTCCATAAAGTTCACTGAGTATTGTATGGTGTGCAGAGTTACTGAATATCTATAAGTAGATGCGACTGACGTACGTGAAATGATAAGAAAATGCAATAAACACAACAGCCAATCATAAATGCACAGAGAATCATAATACATTTGGAATTTTTAATTGATCGCCAAGGAAATTAAAACCACAAACTTTGATTCTTGAAAGACCTGATTTTCCATGGAGAAGAAACAGGTAAACAGTCTCGCCCACATAAGGAAGCTAAGTTTAAGGTTAACTGTCATTAACATGAGTGAAAGATAAACATTTTTTTCTATTTCCTACTTCTGAAGAAAATGTTGTCAGTCAACAATCTGTCAGGTTAGGAGAAGAAGGGGGGATTCAAAAGAGGGTTGGAATCCAGGGCAGTGATGGACTATATATACCTGCGCTGCCACAACAGAGCACTAACTGGTCCATTCTGCAGGAGCTCACATCAAAGTTTGAGGTATTTTATCAGACTGGAACCTCTAGAACATTCTTAGTTTAGGAACTTTTATCTCGTCTTGGATGCAGATGGGTGTTTTTGAACTTTGTGTAGTTGTGTTTCATTTGTAAATCATTTGAATGCGATACCTGCTGTGTATAGTGTATAGTTAATTTACATACGTAATGTAATTAATCAATTTAACTCTTGATTTAATTATTTTACTATTTTCAATTAAGACGTGTCTTTTTTTATTTTTACAAACCTGTTTTCCAAATATACCAAGTGTTAATCTTACTTTGACACAAACTATCATGGAAAACCCGTTTTTGTGATGACGCTGGTTCCAGATCTGAGAAGGAGCTCTTGAACGAATCTTCCCTTGTTTGTCCTCCAGAGATGAAGGGGGTTGTGTTCCTGCTGGCTGGAGGCCTGTGGCTCTGCATGTGTGGACCAAGGGCTGGTGAGTGTTCCTCTCCACTGGGTACTGGGTAAGGGCCATGACAACCTTTTTCTGTCTTCTGAGTCCCAGACAATGACTTCAGCACACACTGAGAGGATAGTGTATATAGCTGTTCTTTATTTTGTATGTTTATTTTAATTTTTAATTTTTTTTTTAATTTTTTAATTTTTAATTTTTTTTAAACGATTAAGGTTATTTTAAAGGCGTTATGAGGGTTCATTTGTAATCGTATATCTTTTTGTTTTCAGAGTTTTTTAAAATTAAATCGTTTTGTTTTCAAGAGTGTTTTGTCAAAAGAATGCAGTAGACGTTTTTTACTTTTAACGATTTAATTCATGTTAGCGCTTTTGTGTTTCACTGGCTGGTCTAACAATCACAAACATTTAATTCATGTTAGCGCTTTTGTGTTTCACTGGCTGGTCTAACAATCACAAACATAAAGTAGGAGAAAAAAACACTTTTTGTGAGTTGTGTCTTTTATATTTGATTCTCAGAAGCTCATTTGAGCAAAGAATTCATCGAGAGGGCAGTGAATGATGCCAAATTACGGGTTGACCAGGCCTACACATACTCCAGAAAAGAGTAAGTAAACCAGAGGTGTCCAATCCTGGTCCTCAGACGTTACTGTCCTTAAACGTTACAGATGTTTCCTTGCTCTAACACACCTCATGAACACATGATTCAAATGACTGAGTCGTTATCAAGCTCTGTGGAAGCCTGATAACGACCATTAGTAGAATTGGGTGTGTCAGATGAGGGAAACATCTCAAATCTTCAGGAATGTTGACCTTTGAGGACAAGGAAGTAGACTTTCCTTGAAGTAAACAATCAAAAGTGTGATTTACTAGACATAATCGGTATCTATTGATTACAGATAACAATTATGATCAGAAGATTTTTAATATTCAACCACATACGTTATAACTTATTTTGTATTATTCATAAATAATAACAATAATTGCATTTATACGTTTCAATTTAACCTAAAAAGTATATTGATTAGACACATAGACAGTAATTATTCAATAAAACCCAGCACAGACACCAGCAGGCTCACCAGGTTGTCTGAATGCGCCACTTGGTCATCTGGTTCAACTGGTTTCGATTCAGAAACAAAAACATCTCCTCTCTCTCCTGCAGGAGCGTGGCGAGGGTGAGGAGGAACTCCATCTCGCCGTCTGACATCCTGCGCCTCATGAAACAGCCTAATGGACGTACTCGCATGGCCGTGCGTTCAGCTGACTACATGGAACAAGCCATCAAACTGATCCAGGAACGGTCCATCAACAACCACCTTCTACAGAAGCGTTCCCTCAACGCTACGGGTCGGTCACCTCTCTCACACGTTCACCCACACGTTCACCCACACGTTCACCCACACGTTCACCCACACGTTCACCCACACGTTCACCCACACGTTCACCCACGGGTTCACCCACGGGTTCACCCCCGGACGCTGAAACCACACATGCGCAAATAACATGTACGCCAGCATTTACACACTTTTTGTCACCGCCTCTCAGATTTGATCTCCCGGGAGGAGCTGAAAACGATTGCTGATCTGACTGGCTGCTCAGCCAGAGCTCAGATTCCCAACTGTAAAATCATCCCCAATCTGGATCAGTTTCGTCCGATATCCGGTATCTGCAACAACCGGTGAGCCAGAACCGTTTAACGGCTAAACCCGACCCGTAGACGTAGACAAAAGGGGTGGGTGTACCTCAGAATGCTTGACTGCAGATCATTGGTTCAATTCCCCATCTTACACGATAATAAAAATGTGCGCTGAATGAAAATATTATGTCATTCTGACGCAACATCATCAAAAAATAAGTGAAAGTATCATTTTAAAGGTTCAAAAAGTTTGATGGATAAATGCACAAACACTTAAAGGACTATCATGTTGGATGATGTATGATCCTCTCTGTCTCTCAGGAAAGACCCTTTCAAAGGCTCGTCCAACATCCCCTTCACCATCTGGCTTCCAGCTGAGTACCAGGATGGTATCTCTCTACCCAAAGGCTGGGATGCAAGGAAGGCAGTCAACAACAACTTGCTCCCCTTGGTACGACCATCACGTCTTCCTTCCTGCCATTCCAAAGTTCTTTCATTGCTGTAGATCAGGGGTGTTGAACTCCGGTCCTCGAGGGGGCGCTGTCCTGAAGGTTTTCGATGTTTCCCTGCTTCCAGCACACCTGATTTTAATGATGGGTCGTTGACAAGCTATGTGGAAGCCTGATAACGACCCCTTCATTAGAATCAGGTGTGCTGGAGCAGGGAAACACCGAAAACTTTCAGGATGGCGCCCCCTCGAGGACAGGAGTTTGACACCCCTGCTGTAGACGCTTTCGATCCTGACAGCGTAGCGCACACAAGTACACGAAGAACAAGGATGTGAAAGTCTGTTTCTGTGTCCGAGTCAAGGAACAGCTGTCCTATTTGTTTATACTTCATACCAAAGCAAGAATAAATGATGTACTGGTAATATTATACATCACCATGCAAGAAAGGTTGAATCACTGACAGATTGGTTCCCTGTCTGATTGTTTCAGTGTCTTCCCTCTGACCAATAGGATGTCTTTCTCCGCGTCCCCAGGTGAGAGAGGTGTCCAACCGCATCTTGAAGACGTCCAATGAAGACGTGGAGAACGATGGGCTGTACACGCACCTGGTGACCATCTTCGGCCAGTGGACAGACCACGACTTGACCTTTACACCACATTCTCCCAGCATCCGCTCCTTCAACTACGGCATCGACTGTGACAGCAGCTGTGCCAATAGAGAGCCCTGCTTTCCCATCACGGTCTGTGTCTGTCAAGTTCAACACATACAGATACACACACTCAGATACACACACAGATACACACACAGAGACACACACACAGACATACACACACTCAGATACACACACTCAGATACACACACTCAGATACACACACAGATACACACACTCAGATACACACACAGAGACACACACACAGACATACACACACTCAGATACATACACATACCGACACACACAGACAAATACAGACAAACACACACAGACAAACACACACAGACACACAACACACAGAGAGACACACACACACAAACACACACACAGACATACACACACACAGACAGACACACACACAGACAAACACACACATACAGACACACAAACACGCAGACAAACACACAGACACACACACACACAGACAAACACACACAAACACACACAGACACACACACATACACAGACAAACACACAGACACACACGTACACGCACACAGACACACAAACACACACACACACAGACCAACACACATACACAGACAAACACACACAGATACACACACACACACACACACATACATCATCAACCATCCTAACTCCCCCTCTCTCTCTCAGATCCCCAGAAACGACTCCCGTTTTGGCTTGAACTCCAACCAGTGCTTGCCCTTCTTCCGTTCAGCTCCCGCCTGCGGGACCGGCAACACGGGCCACATCTTCGGCGCCGCCAACGTTCGTCGGCAGATCAACGCCCTGACGGCTTTCATCGACGTGGGGCAGGTGTACGGAGCCGATGATGTGAAGGCCCGCAGCTTGCGTGACCTAACTAACGACAGGGGCCTGATGAAGGTCAACACCCGGTTTAACGATGCCGGACGAGAACTGTTGCCTTTCAGTACCATGGCTTCAAACATCTGCACCAATCGCGCGCGCATCACCAACGATGTCGCCGCCCCTGATGTTCCCTGCTTCGATGCAGGTGAGTGAATCATAAGAAATACCACTATTTTAAAATATATGTATCCTGTATGTTCCAGTGTTTCCAGACCGTTTCCAAGTTGATTCGATTCCGATGTTGACTCACTTATATTGAACCCCCCGTTTCCAAGTTGATTCGATTCCGATGTTGACTCACTTAAATTAAACCCTCTGTTTCCAAGTTGATTCGATTCCGATGTTGACTCACTTATTTTGAACCCCTTGTTTTCAAGTGAATTCGATTCTGGTTTCGACTCACGGATGTTGAACCCTGGTTATTTTCTGATTGCTTTTCTCCAGGAGACGGACGAGTGAACGAGAACATCGCCCTGCTCTCCATCCACACCCTGATGCTAAGGGAGCACAACCGCCTGGTTCGGGAGTTGGCCAAGCTGAACCCAAGCTGGGTTGGAGAGAAGCTCTACCAGGAGGCCAGGAAGATCATGGGAGCTTACCTCCAGGTGGGCCTTCAACATTTACCCTAACCACCCTCACCCTCACCATCCTAACCACCCTCACCCTCACCACCCTCACCCTCACCACCCTAACCACCCTCACCCTCACCACCCTCACCCCCACCCCCTAAATCCTCCACCACCCCTCAACCCTCACCCACCCTACCACCACCCTCTCCTCACGCACCTACCACCACCCCTCACCCCTCCCACCTCCCACCTCCCACCCCCACCCCTCGCACCACCCTCACCCTCACCATCCTAACCACCCTCACCCTCACCACCCTAACTACCTTCACCCTCACCATCCTAACCACCCTCACCACCCTAACCCTCAACACCCTCACCACCCTAACCACCCTCACCCTCACCACCTTCACCCTCACCACCCTAACCACCCTAACCCACCCTCACCCTCACCACCCTAACCACCCTCACCCTTTATCCTAACCCTCAGTCAACCCTACTTCCAAATGGGCCCTAACCTTAGTTTAATCCTAATCCAAACCCAGTAGCAGTCCCCCTTAACTACAATGTCGTCACTTCATGTGTTGCGATGCAATTATACGTTCTTCAACGTCACCCTAACGACTAACTGTGAATATCGCACAACGTGTTTGACCTTACTCTCCCAGGTGATCACCTTCAGGGACTACCTGCGCCACATCGTGGGCCCTGAGTTGATCTCCAAGCAGCTGTCCACCTACCCTGGCTATAACGAGCAGGTGAACCCCAGCATCTTTAACGTGTTTGCTACAGCTGCCTACCGCTTCGCCCACCTGGCTATCCAGCCCTTCATGTTCCGCCTGGACGAGAACTACCAGGACCACCCCAGGTTCCCTAGTCCCCTTCTGCACAAGTCCTTCTTCACTCCCTGGAGGGTGGTCTTTGAAGGTACACCTCCCCGATCGATCGTCTGATCGGGTTTGTCGAACGTAGTTCTCTGTTTTTTAATGAGGTCATCGCGGTCTATGGTGTCTAACCTTGCAGGGAAAGATAACACAGATGGTGTGTTGGGTCGAATGTTTCAGTGATATGGTGAGATGTGAAGGATTTTCTTCTCCTTCCATCTGGGTCTGTCTGACCCTCTGCTGGCTGTTCTGTAGGTGGTCTGGACCCTATCATGAGGGGTCTGGTGGGCCGCCAGGCCAAGCTGAACACTCAGGCTCACATGATGCACGACGAGCTGAGGGAACGACTCTTCCAGTTCGCATCCAAACTGGCCATGGACCTGGCAGCCCTCAACATGCAGCGCGGACGGGACCATGGACTTCCTGGTAAGCCTCCCCCCACCCTCCCCTCCCTCTCTCCCCCCCTCCATCCCCCACCCACCCTCCTTCTTCACTCCCTGGAGGGTGGTCTTTGAAGGTACACCTCCCCGATCGATCGTCTGATCGGGTTTGTCGAACGTAGTTCTCTGTTTTTTAATGAGGTCATCGCGGTCTATGGTGTCTAACCTTGCAGGGAAAGATAACACAGATGGTGTGTTGGGTCGAATGTTTCAGTGATATGGTGAGATGTGAAGGATTTTCTTCTCCTTCCATCTGGGTCTGTCTGACCCTCTGCTGGCTGTTCTGTAGGTGGTCTGGACCCTATCATGAGGGGTCTGGTGGGCCGCCAGGCCAAGCTGAACACTCAGGCTCACATGATGCACGACGAGCTGAGGGAACGACTCTTCCAGTTCGCATCCAAACTGGCCATGGACCTGGCAGCCCTCAACATGCAGCGCGGACGGGACCATGGACTTCCTGGTAAGACCTCTCCCCCACCCTTTCCCCTCCCTCTCTCCCCCCCCCATCCCCCCACCCACCCTCCCCTCCTTCCTCCCTCTTCTCCATCCCTCCCTCACCTCTCTCCATCCCTCCATCCCCCACCCACCCACCCTCCCCTCCTTCCTCTCTCTGCTTCCTCCCTCCATCCCTCCCTTTCTTCCCTCCTCCTCCCCTCTCTCCCATCCCCCACCCCACCCTCCCCTCACTTCCCTCCCTCTCCCCTCCTCCATCCCTCTCTTCATCCCTCCCCCAATCTCTCTCTCTTCCCCCCCCTCCATCCCTCCCCACCTCCCCTCCATCCCCTCCCTCTCCCCTCCCCCTCCCTCTCCCCTCCCTCCCTTAACCCCTCCCTTCCTCCCTCCAAGAACCACCCAGCAGAATCCCATCCCCGCCACTCCAAAAACATCCCTCGAAGGCAGCACATCAGAGGGAAACCTCGTTTTGTCCTTCCTCTGTCTTGTCAGGTTACAACAAGTGGCGTGGGTTCTGCGGCCTGTCTCAACCTAAGAACCTGGCGGAGCTGGCTGTGGTCATGAACAACACCCAGCTGGCTCAGAACCTGCTACAGCTGTATGGAACACCTGACAACATCGACGTGTGGCTGGGCGGAGTGGCAGAGCCCTTCGTTCCAAACGGGCGAGTGGGTCCTCTGTTTGGCTGCCTCATCGCCAAACAGTTCCGGAACATCCGTGAAGGAGACAGGTGTGACTTCAAACTACAAAGAGATGTCAACATTTCTTGATGTAATTCGTCAGAAATATAGTTCGGCCAAACATGCAAATAAGGGAGTCTAGACCTCCCCAAGTCTCCTTGTGACAACGCCCTTGGTGTCTTTGTTTTTCATTTCCCGCCCAAACATCCCCACCGTCCACAAGTGTTCCCTAAATGACGACGCATGAACTCATTTCGCTTTTCAGACTGTGGTGGGAGAACCCAGGGGTGTTCACGGACGACCAGAGAGAATCTCTAAGAGCGACCTCCATGGCTCGCATCATCTGCGACAACACGGGCATCACGGAGGTACCTAGTAACCCTTTCCAGTACCGACCTCGCGGGGCAGGGTACCAACTCTGTAAGGACATCCCTGCCTTCGACTTAAGCCCCTGGGATGAGAACGGTGAGTGAACCATGTCATTAGGAGAGGGAGATAATGCGTTGTCCAGTCAACATTATGTGGATGACAGTGTGGATGATAATATGGATGATAATGTAGATGATGATGTGGATGATGATGATGTGGATGATGATGTGCATGACAGTGTGGATGACAATGTGGCTGATAATGTACAGTAGATGATGATGTGGATGATGTGGATGACAGTTTAGATGATAATGTGGTTAATGATAACGTGAATGATAACCTCCAATGGCGGTCTCTGGGCAGCTCAAAAACGAGGACAACAAGGACCACGAGGACCACAAGGACCACGAGGTAACATCTTATCCTCTCCTCCTCTCCTTCTATCAAGTGCCTCCTTCTTCCAGAGCATGACCGTTGCTTTGCTTCTCTCCTGTCCCAGGAGCCCGGGGCCCTCGTGGTTTCCGGGGAAGAACTGGACCTCCTGGCCCTCCGAGCGTCTCACCAAAATCCGCCTTTGCCGTGCGTCTTGGTTCCAACTCCCCCACATCGGACCAGACCATCGCCTTCCGTGAGGTAATCTACAACGGACAGAACCACTACAACCTGAACACGGGGGTGTTCACCTGCGCGGAGGCGGGGGTCTACGAGTTTGAGTTCCACTGCACGTTTTCCAGTATCGCTGGCGTCGTGGACCTGGAGCGCAACGGTGCTCTGGTTCTGCACTCGTTCACCACCAGGCAGAACGGGGTCACCACCGCCATGGGTGGAACCCTGCTGCAGCTCAGACAAGGTGACCGGGTGTGGCTCTCGTTCCGTAGGGGCGGGAACGGCATGACCTCTGACAGCTATTTCTCTGGTCACCTGATTTTCTCTCTCTGAGTCGTTCTGGACGAGGATGAGCGAAACGGTGACACGGAGAAAAACCAAGTTTCTTTACATGTTTATGTGATCAGATGAAAGAGGGGGTTTTTCTGCACTTGCTTTGCACTGATTAGACAAGAGCAAGGCTGTAGGTTCTTTGTTCACGATTCAACTGAATAAGGAAAACTGAAACGCAGACCGCTGATATAGTTGTACTCTTGTTAAAAATGATTCGTAATGTCTTCATTTTCAAACCTTTGATTAATCAAATAAATGTTTAAGTTACTTTGCATGCACCTCTTGTCACGCACCTCTTGTCACGCTAGCTATCTTTTTTCATATTTTGACTCATTCTTCCCGATTCATCATTTAATTAAGTCCGCTGTATTTACCTGCTTAGTCCAGAAGAGGGAGCTAAACATCCATTTCACCGTGGCCGCTTGGCGTTCCACAATGAAAACGTGTTTCCACTAATACAACCTGTTACAAACACTTTGTGATTTGACTTCCAAATAAGCACTTACGATGCAAGTAAAAACATCGGTTATGAAGAAAATATACTGTCATTTGAGCAACAGTTTACAATCATGACACGTTATCTTAACAAGTTATTTTTAAACGAAAGAGAACTCAGACGCATCGAATTTGTAAATCTAACCTGAAGAAACATTTTAACCGCTTCGGAGAATTTAGAAACATTGCTTAATTTAGTGTCATGTCTTTGATACAAATTTGGACAATATACTTATTCTCTTATTTCACGTCGATTATTTATAACAACACCTAAATAAGAACGTCCTGTCAAACAATATTCTTTTAACGGGCCTAACTATTATGATCAAAACAAGACAACAAACTAAGCGATGCCTCTCCACTTTAATTGTGGTTGCTGGTGTCCTCCAGGGACTCCACCGCCTTACTTAAATAAGTAAACAAATAAATGTGCGCAATATACGTCGATCGATACTGACGTGGTGGGCCGCATTAGCCCGTTGTTCTTTCTGAGATGGAAATAAGGAACAAGAGCCAGCTGCCTGTCTTCCAAGCCATCCCCCCACACGCCTCTTGTGACCTCCACAAACCGACTGCCATCCACACAGAGTGGCGCTGGTACTCCCGTGGGAGCGGGGGAATGCTACGAGAAGACGAGTGGCACACGATACCCCATTGTTCGTTTTTAGCAGTCACTGATTCTCGCCCCACCCCCTATAAACACGCGCTGACCGTCTCAGCGGGTTAAATTGATTAGAAAGCCGTTTGTCTCGCTCAAGGTGCTTTGACTAATCCCCATTCTCGCCGGGGAATCCGTTTCGATATCACAAAAAGCGCATATGATTTCTCTCTCTCCATTCAACAGCTATTTTGTAGTGAATGAACAAGTTGTATCTAGGTATCCTATGAGCCTATATTTCAACACCCACGGGTCCAAAACTGACAACATGTCATGTCAATAAAAAGTTGGTTTCATCACTGGAGATGAGGTTTGTCTGTGTACGATTCACTCACCTAAGAAACGACATCCGCCTAACATCAGGAAGTTAAGAAGCTGACTTGATGACCTACATAATATGGATGGACAACTTCATATTTAAGTAGCTTATGACATAGGTTGCGCAACTCACCTCAGACACTCCACCATAACATGACCTAACGTTTCCAACAGATCGGTAGCATGTCTGCGAGAGAGCGCATCAAATAGATCCATTCAACACTAACGACATATAAAAAAAAAAAGTTCTTACTGTGACAATCTGACAATTCAGTATTGCGGCGTTTTTATCTGTGCGTTATAAGTGAAGGAATTCTATAGGGTGTTTGTCCCTTCGCGAGCATCTGCAGAAGGCTAATTTCATGGTTTTGGGTTAAGCAGAGCTGTCAATCATAAGAGTTCACATTCATGACGGGAGCGCAGAGAGAGCACGCGGACAGGGCGGAGATTCAGTAGCAAGGATTCCGCAAGACTGTTCTTATAATTGGGTGAACATCTGACTGTGTCGCGCGCTGGCAGATGGTCGGTAGAAGCGAGATCGAAGGGGGGAGATTTACATTCATTGTTCAGGCGCTCGAGCCCCAAACAGAGACAATAGCCTCGCGAGGGGCAAGTTGCTAGGGATGAAGGGAGGGAGAAAAAAAAACTTTCCTTTTCATTCAGAATCGGATCATGGCGTATACGGACAAATATTGTACATATAATTAGGTATATTTTTTTCTGTGGGGGGAAAAAAACCCGTAAAACCTTGGCTGTAGGCCACACTCTTGTCTACCTACGCCTGGTCTCCGTAACCAGTCTATAAAGTATACTCTGATAGACCTAATCATATAGGTATTGAGAAACTATCAGATCAAATCTTCAACAACGAGCTGCTGTATGTTTAGTTAATGAAATACAATGAAGGCCTTACTGTCCTCAAACATGCCTTAAAAAAAAGACAAGCGCGAATGGAAATTCGGTTGTTTTAGTTGCCTCATAATGAAAACACAAACGGCAGATTGTTGATCAATTTGGAAAAACTGGCTTTTTAATTCGTATCCTTTGCAGCCAATCACGGATGCAGCAGCGTCTAGTATTAGTGGAGATTGATAGACCAACCAGACGACTATTGTTTAGCGTGACAGTGACGCGTTGCCTCCTCTGTTGAATCATTGCTTTCAATCACTGCACGAGCTTTGTTCAGGGAGAACAGACAGAGCGCGAGAGCCGCGGGGCTGTTCAATATGCACGGGCTCGATGACTGGACACAAAACATTACATTTACGGAATTATTGTTTTAAGACCCTCAGAGCACGGATGCAATCAATTTGAAGACTCTCTATACAACGATTGCTAAGCATAAACCTAATGTAAAAATGTTCTGTTCTGTTTTTAACTGTATTTAATCAGAACTGTGCTCATTAATCGAACCAATTGAATTGTGAAGATACATGGTTTGAATGTCTTTATTCGTTTAATAATATGAGCAGTGTATGTATTCTGCAGGAAAATATTGACTAAATCCAACCTTTAGCCTTCAGATGAGCAAAAGTTGAACGGCAAGTAGCCTAAATACCATGAACAATTGACCAAACCACACCTTTCGCGTTCAAGATTCTCATTTGTAAGGCATATTTTAAAACGTTGTCAACCACATTGATCATAAATAGCCAAACCATATGCCTCCATCAATAACGGCTAGCCCAGGTCAAACATATTTGAATGATTTTCGCCAAATAGTAACATTCTCACATCAAACAAGCACTGGTATAAAACATACTGATGAGATTAATTGAGGAGATTACACTAAGAAAGAGTTTTCTGATACGTTTAACAAACGTATCCTCGAATCTCACGTGCGTTTGCCGACATTCAAACACACTCTTCGCGTGGCTACATTTGACCAACAACAGAAAAGTTGAAAAAGACACGAAAGTTCGCTGGCTGCATGCTACGCTTAGTCGATGCATCAGGAATCAACGGCGGCTTTTACACCAATAGAGAGCATCCATTTCAACAATCGGTACCCCATATGGCATCGTGGCCCCTCCTCCCGCGGGTCTGCTACGGAAAGGGACTCATTCATGCTCCAGGACATTGGATCAGTTTGGCGAGAACCTCGTCCTCTCCTTATGCGCGAAAGGGACATTCAACTGTTTTATCATATTTGGATAACTACCGTTGGAGCAGATTTGCCATTTTGTCTGATATGCTTCGGTTTGCATGAGATTCTCGAAGAGTTGGCAACCTAACAGGTGATCTGCTGCAGGCGAACGCACACTGGAATGAACCTTACACACTTGGACAATGATTGCAGTGAAAGATAACATGTTGACTTCTAAACACTGGTAATAAGTTAGCAGGATACGAGACAGCACCTTGCCTAAATTGAACTCCACTAGTTTGGAACATCACGGTCCTCGAGCGCTCTCAAAAGAGAGACAGCATCTTCGAACCGATCCACCGATATTTGACCATAAAGTGGTATCGCTTTCCAATTCATTCTGAATTTGAGCAAATACATGAAATAGCCGATATAGGAACCGTTGTTTTGAAATATATTTTAAATGTTCGGGATCCAGGAGCACCTTATAAGGGAAGTTAGCGGATTAAAAGACAGAAGTATCGGAGAGGGGATGGATTCGGTCCGGTCTTGGGTGCGCAATGTTGGAGTTGTGGACGCAAACGTAGCGGCTCAAAGGTACGTGTCTTTATTTGGAAATAACTTCTTTTTTTCCTCGTTGCAGTTTCATATTTTAAAAATGACAAGTAGGCAAGTCGTCTTACCCAGTTAGCTAAAACGATATAAATAGTAAAGTCCAAAGTCCAACAGCACAGATAGTTTAATAGTAGACAAACATTCATTATCTGATTAGTTAAAAATATGAAAGTGAAAATGCTTATTCTTATTCTGAACATGAAGTAGTCAACTCTCTCCAGGGAATGATCTCATAGCTTGCTCTATTGATTTGTCCGTGGGTGCTGATCATGACTAAATATGACAAGAGATCTCATTCCAATCATAAGCATCGTTTGAAATCATTCCGCATGTGTCCTCACTCTAAACTTATTAATCCATCTTTGAATCCGAGAAATATGCAACAGGTTGTCTGAAAAACGGCCGGGCCACGAAGTTAGTACTATTGTCCAGGAGTGAAGAGTATTTGAAGCGGCACGCTTTGTGTGTGTTAAGAAGTGCTGTCGTTCTTTAGGAAAGGTTGAGTGTGTCAAGAGCAGCAAGACAGAGATTCAACAAAACAGCACAGTCAAGTCAAACACCACGTTAATCGACCTCCAGAGTCAGATGTTTCTCCGCGAGCACCGGAGAGAATCCGCGAGGACTCCGTTAGAATGATAATACTTTAACAACTGCCGAAAACGATCTCGCGCTTCAGATGACTTTTTAAAATGGGGTTCAATCACGTTTTAATCGTATTAGCCTAAACGTGATGGCAAATAATATAGGCAAATATTCATTCAACCATTTGAAATAAAATATCGGCCTAGACCATGTTTAACAACATACAGGCCTGGTAATTAAAAAAAAAGTAGGCTAATTAAGGAAAAAAGAGGGTTCTGTTCCACTAACACAGATAGTCTAAATAAATGCTGGTTATAATGTGAAATAAAATTGTCAAGGTTTCAGAAAGTGAAAGAAACAAAAAATATAAAAAGAAGAACATTAATGACAGACTACATGCACTAGTTTGGGTATTTGTAACGAATGTTATGAATTAAATATTTAAAATTCGATCCAGCTGATCTGGTCACCTTCAAGAATTGTTGAATAACTTGCTAGATCTCAAACAAGGGAAACTTTGGTGTCTTGTACAAGAAGACACGGAACGGACGATCTCAGCCGTTTGTTCAACTTAGCTTATCTAAAACTAAACTGCACGCCACTTATTCTGCTGCAATTAAAATGATATGATTAAATATGGGATAAATACCGAACTAATGTGAAAATTGACATTTTAATTCATCTTTGTTTTTTATTTAAGATCGACGGTGTACGGTTGTGAAGTAGACCTAATTAATGTGAACGAACTTTTAATATCTGATTGTGTGGGCCTTCATTTGCAATTAACGATTGGTTATTAATTAGCTAGGCCTAATGCATACATTTCCAGATTTGGTAAAAAATCGTATAATAATAGCCTACCAAATGTGTAGTCTATATTGTGTAGTAGTATGGTTAAAATCGGATCAATCCTAACTCTGACCTATCATGACTAACATTTAGCCTACTCACTAAAAATCACAAGTTCTCATTGGCTAGTTCTTTTTGTTTTGTTCGTCATGCAAACAAAATAAATAGCTTAATTAAACCAAATATAACGTTTTTAGTCCTATAGAGAGATTTTCTTTCTAATAATAGGTCTTGCTTTACACCGTCTACAAATCCAAATCTGTTAGACATACGATCCCTCTTCCACACAGTAGGCCTACAGTTTCAGTTGATCATATCGTTCGGATGAAACCAAATTCCTTTTTTTTGTGGACATCAATAATTCCCTTAATAGTGGCACCACTTAGTTCCTGTGTTGGATGAAACGCCAATCATGATTAACCTTCCTTTATGGAGACGGGTTTTTTTAACGTTTGCTGGTCAGACTCTTCAGCGTGTGTATACGGTTGTGGTTGCTGCAGTGTGTTATGTTAGCTAACGTCATTTTCACTGTCTGTTCCCAGCGGGGTAGCTCTCTCCAGAGCACACTTTGAGAAGCAGCCTCCGTCAAACCTCCGGAAGTCCAACTTCTTCCATTTCGTCCTGGCTCTCTACGACAGGCACGGCCAGCCTGTGGAGGTGGAGAGAACCGCTTTCGTGGACTTTGTAGAGCACGACAAGGTGCGTGTGTTCGTTTACGACAATTGCTTGCGAGCGAGCGAGCGCGCGTGTGTGTGTGACGCAACGCAATTGACGATTGTTGTGAATCGTTGAATTCCTCATCGTTTTGAATCATGCGTGGCTATTTAGCTCGCCTCTTTGATGACAATAATCCTGTCAAAAAAAAGAAGAAACGCAACACAAACATTTCAGGAGAATACTAGATAGCCCACACCGTGGAGCCTGTTAACCTGACCTCCTCCGGCTCCTCTGTTAAGCAAAGCAGATTGAACAGCTGACAGCATCGTGTTTACACAAGCTGTACTTTCAGGAAGACGATGATGTGCAATTGAAAAAGAATACCTAATGAGTAATTAGCAGCCTTCCTCATTAGCAGGACATCACTAGGTTTTAAAAATGCAAATTATGCTGGCTTCTGTTAAGTTATACACTGAGCAAATCATCAAAGTCGTGCTCCCCCCCCCCCACACACACACACAAAATACTGTTGACGGCTAGGCTGGGATGAGGGGGGATTGAATTCCTTGGGTCAGACTAGGGGCCAAAATAAGGAGAGGAAGAGGTGCAGAGAGCCGGTCAAACAGAGGGAGAGAGAGAAGGAGAGAGAGAGGGAGAGAGAAACAAACAGTGTGTGTGTGTGTGTGTGTTTGTGTGAGAGAGAGAGACAGAGAGAGAGACAGAAAAAGAGAGAGACAGACAGAGAGAGAGAGAGACAGAGAGAGAGAGACAGACAGAGAGAGAGAGACAGAGAGAGAGAGACACAGAGAGAGACAGAAAAAGAGAGAGACAGACACAGAGAGAGAGAGACAGAGAGAGAGAGACAGAGAGAGAGAGACAGACAGAGAGAGAGACAGACAGAGAGAGAGAGACAGAGAGAGAGCGACAGAGAGAGAGAGAGAGACAGAGAGAGAGAGAGAGACAGAGAGAGACAGAGACAGAGAGAGAGAGAGGAGGTGTAGGGGCCAAGGGTTGGTAGACTGGTGCCTGGTGTTGATGGATGTTTTCAGCCTTGTGGTCAAACTCCAGCGGGTGGAGTGTGAAGCTCCTGTACCAAACTGGAATGCTGCCCCCTCTATGCCCCCCCTGCCCCACCAACCTGCCCCCTCTATGCCCCCACCACCCCACCAACCTGCCCCCCCCTCCCCGCCCCCATCAACCCAGACAAGACAAGAGGAGACTGGTGTCAACAGGAGTTCAACTGCTCTTCAGATATTCTGGGAGGGAAGGGAGGGGTGGAGGGAGGGAGGGAGAGAGAGAGAGAGAGAGAGAGAGAGAGAGAGGGAGGGAGAGAGGTATGGAGGGAGGGAAGGAGGGAGAGGGAGGTAGGGAGGGAGAGAGGCAGGGAGGGAGGGAGGAAGAGAGGGAGGCAGGGAGGGAGGGAGAGAGACAGGGACGGAGAGAGACAGGGAGGGAAGAAGAGAGGTAGAGAGGCAGAGGTATGGGACAGGCCTCATGTCTCCTGGCAGAGTGCAGTGTTGTGAGTGTTGTCCCCCCTGTCATACAGGACACAGCAGCAGCAACAGCTCGCAGGACATGCAGTGTCTGCCTGGTTACCCAGGCATCTGTTTCTGCTTTGCTGCTCTGTGAAGGTAGAAGGGCAGTGAGGGGAAGTAGAGATCCTCTGTCAACGTTTACTAAACACAGCAGCAGTGGACCGCTGTCTCCCTCTCTGGCTCTCTGGGTAGTCTCCCTCTGTCTGGGCAGTCTCCCTCTCTCTGGGCAGTCTCCCTCTCTCTGGGCAGTCTCCCTCTCTTTGGGCAGTCTCCCTCTCTCTGGGCAGTCTCCCTCTCTTTGGGCAGTCTCCCTCTCTTTGGGCAGTCTCCCTCTCTCTGGGCAGTCTCCCTCTCTCTGGGCAGTCTCCCTCTCTCTGGGCAGTCTCCCTCTCTGGCTCTCTGGGCAGTCTTGAACTTTGCTTCAATCTCTCAGGTGTTCCCACACGCACACACACACACAAACCTCACATTCTTTGGTTACTTTTTATTATTTCACAGCACTTTTTTCTGTCTTCTTTCTCTCTCTGCCTTTGGTTTCTTGTCTTTTCTCTCTTTCTCTCTCCTCTTCCGCCTCCTCTCTTTTCTCTGTGATGCTGGCCTCCTGGGTTATTGGACCACAAAGCATTCCTCGGAGACCAGTTAGAGAGAGACGGGAAAAGAGGGAAGGAGAGAGAGAGAGAGAGAGGAGAGGGAGAACGTGTGGTGTAGAGCTAGGGGGCGAGCGATGAAGGAAGGAAAGTTTCTCTGTCAAGGTCGACTGCTGCTCACTCTCGCGGTGCTGTTGGAGTTACCACAGACACACACGCACACGCAAACACGCTCACGCAAACACGCACACGCAAACACGCACACGCACACACAGGCACACGCAAACACGCACACGCAAACACGCTCACGCAAACACGCACACGCAAACACGCACACGCAAACACGCGCACCCACACGCAAACACGCACACGCACACACATGCTCACGCAAACACGCACACGCAAGCACGCACACGCAAACACGCACACGCAAACACGCACACGCAAACACGCGCACCCACACGCACGTGCACACTCATGCACTTTCATATATACGTGCCAACACGATATATAATAGGGACTGATCGCGGGAACGTCTAATTTGACAGTAGACATAAGTGGAAGTCAACCTCTGAAAGGGAGGAACTAAATCAAGGTTAAGCTAAGTTGACTCCCCCCCCCCCCCCTTACAGGACCGGGAGGCCACGCCCCCTCTGGTCTGCACGCTGCTCCGCTGGAGAATGAGAGGAAGGATTAGAGCAGCCTGACTGTGCTTAACTCTGCTTAGGGAAGCCCAGCTGGACTTAACTGTGCTTAACTGTGCCCCTGATGTGCCTAACTGCATGCTCTGCATCTGCCCGCGTCTTTCCAAGGAGCAGACAGGAGAGAAGACCAACAATGGCACCCACTACAAGCTGCAGCTCCTCTACAGCAATGGTGAGGACATCTCTCCTCTCTTCCTCCTTTCCTCTCCTCTCTTCCTCTTCTCCTCTCCACTCTTCCTCCTCTCCTCTTTTCCTCCCCTCCTCTCCTCTCCTCTCTTCCTCCTCTTCTCTCCTCTCTTCCTCCCCTCCTCTTCTCCTCCCCGCTCCTCTTCTCCCCCCCCCCCCCCCCCTCCCCTCTCCTCTCCTGAGTTATCGAAGGCTGGAACAGGGCTGGCGCTGGGGGGCACGTCACCGTGGAGACGAGGGGCACAGTGCCCCCCCAGGGTGGCAGAGATCTCATGAGCCCCCCCCCCCTACCCCTTCCCTGCCATCGCCGTGGTACCCACGGGAGAAGAGATAAAAGACACGAGCTGGATCGACCCCCTTCTACCACACACACACACACACCTCAAACACCTCACACACACACCTCACACACCTCACACACACACCTCACGCACACACCTCACACACACACCTCACACACACACACACACACACACACACACGCTTTCCTCAGTACCGTTCCTCTGCTCCCCTCCCCCACAAGGGATATCAAAGCCCACTCGATTGAGACTTTGATGAGAGGAACTCGTTTTAAAAGCGAAAGCGTGCAATGCCTCCGTAGGAACTGAAAACTCCCGGATGAAACAAGCGTCTCTTGGAGAAGAGCTGCGTTATATGGGGTTTCCCTGTCCCAACAGCAGGGAGCTAAAAAGTAGAGGATCACACAGCTGGAGGTCCAAGGTTTAGGTCCTCAGATCAGCAGCCGGTGAACACATGAGACACTGAGAAGAAACCCCTTCATTCTTCTCTCCTTCTCTTTCGTGTTCCCTCTCCTCTCTCTTTCCCTCCCTCCTTCTCTCTCGTGTTCCCTCCCTCCTTCTCTGCTGCCCCTCTTCCCCTCTCCTTCTCTCCTGATCTCTCTTGTCCCTCCCTCCTTCTCTCTGTCCCTCCCTCCTTCTCTCTGTCCCTCCCTCCTTCTCTCTGTCCCTCCCTCCTTCTCTCTGTCCCTCTCTCCCTCTCTCCTTCTCTCCTTCTCTCTGTCCCTCCCTCCTTCTCTCTGTCCCTCCCTCCTTCTCTCTGTCCCGCCCTCCTTCTCTCTGTCCCTCCCCTCTCTCCTTCTCTCTGTCCCTCCCTCCTTCTCTCTGTCCCTCTCTCCTTCTCTCTGTCCCTCCCTCCTTCTCTCTGTCCCTCTCTCCTTCTCTCTGTCCCTCCGTCCTTCTCTCTGTCCCTCCGTCCTTCTCTCTGTCCCTCCCTCCTTCTCTCTGTTCCTCCCTCCTTCTCTCTGTCCCTCCCTCCTTCTCTCTGTCCCTCCCTTCTCTCCTTCTCTCCATCTCTCATTCTCTCTGTCCCTCCCTTCTCTCCTTCTCTCCATCTCTCATTCTCTCTATCCCTCCCTCTCTCCTTCTCTCCTTCTCTCTGTCCCTCCCTCCTTCTCTCTGTCCCTCCCTTCTCTCCTTCTCTCTGTCCCTCCCTCTCTCCTTCACTCCATCTCTCATTCTCTCTGTCCCTCCCTCTCTCCTTCTCTCCTTCTCTCTGTCCCTCTCTCCTTCTCTCCTCCCTCCCTCCCTCCCTCCCTGTCTCCTTCTCCCTCCCTCCCTCCCTCCCTCCCTCCTTGTGAAGTGTTTCTAATGGTGTTTCTGTCTGTGTACAGGGGTTAATGGTGTTTCTGTCTGTGTACAGGGGTTCGCACTGAGCAGGATCTGTACGCACGCCTCATAGACTCTGTCACTAAACAGGTAGGCTTCCTTCAGGCAGTCCTGGATGGATGTACTCAGTGCTACTCAAAGTACCTCGCTACAGTTGATTGATCTAATGACCTAATCGCCCCCCTTCTACCTCCCCCTCTTCTCCCTCTCAGCCAATAACGTACGAGGGACAGAACAAGAATCCAGAGATGTGTCGAGTTCTCCTAACACACGAGGTTATGTGCAGGTGAGTCTCTCTCTTTTCCTCTCTCCCTCTCTCTTCCGCTCTCTCTGTTCCTCTCCCTTTCTCTCGCTCCATCTGTATCTCCCTCTCTCTTCCTCTCTCTCTGTTCCTCTCTCTTTATCTCCCGCTCCATCTCTATCTCCCTCTCCCTCTCTCTCTCTCTTCCTCTCTCTTTCTCTCTCGCTCCATCTCTATCTCCCTCTCTTTTCCTCTCTCTCTCTGTTCCTCTCTGTTCCTCTCTCTCTCTCTGTCCCTCTCCCTCTCTCTCTCTGTCTCTACCTCTCTGTCTCTCTCGCTCCATCTCTATCTCTCTCTCTCTTCCTCTCTGTCTCTGTCTCTCTCTCCTCTCAATGTGTCTGAGGTTTGCCGCCAGCGATCAGACTTGCCAGAGACAGAACTCCCTGCAGCCCTCTGCTTGTGTCCCTGACCCCTCTGCCCCCCCTGCTCCTGCCCCCCCCTTGCATCAGAAACAACTTAGAGGATTGTTCAGCCCTCTTAGTGCCCCCCCCTACAAACACACGCACACACACATCCAGTCCTCGCTGGACATGCCCCTAATGGAGTACAGGGTTCTACACTGTATACTGCGTTGTTACAGGGATAAGGAGGAGAGGGTGGGGGTGGGGGTGGGGGCTAGGACACCACACCTCACGAAGAGCTGGTGGAAGTAAGACCTGGTGGGGTGTAGAGGACAGGAGGTGTAGAGGACAGGAGGGAGAGAAGGACAGGAGGGAGAGAAGGACAGGAGGTGTAGAGGACAGGAGGTGTAGAGGACAGGAGGGAGAGAAGGAAGGAGAGGAGGTGGAGGTCTGGACAGGAGGTGAAGGTCTGGACAGGAGGGAGAGAAGGAGAGGAGGTGGAGGTCTGGACAGGAGGTGGAGGTCTGGACAGGAGAGAGAGAAGGACAGGAGGTGTAGAGGACAGGAGAGAGAGAAGAACAGGAGGTGTAGAGGACAGGAGAGAGAGAAGGACAGGAGGGAGAGAAGGAAGGAGGTGAAGGTCTGGACAGGAGGTGAAGGTCTGGACAGGAGGGAGAGAAGGACAGGAGGTGGAGGTCTGGACAGGAGGTGAAGGTCTGGACAGGAGGGAGAGAAGGACAGGAGGTGGAGGTCTGGACAGGAGGGAGAGAAGAAGAGGGGGTGGAGGTCTGGACAGGAGGTGGAGGTCTGGACAGGAGGGAGAGAAGGACAGGAGGTGTAGAGGACAGGAGGGAGAGAAGGACAGGAGGGAGAGAAGGACAGGAGGTGGAGGTCTGGACAGGAGGGAGAGAAGGAGAGGAGGTGTAGAGGACAGGAGGTGAAGGTCTGGACAGGAGGGAGAGAAGGAGAGGAGGTGGAGGTCTGGACAGGAGGTGGAGGTCTGGACAGGAGGGAGAGAGGAAGAGGGGGTGGAGGTCTGGACAGGAGAGAGAAAATGAGAGGAGGTGGAGGTCTGGACAGGAGGTGGAGGTCTGGACAGGAGGGAGAGAAGGAGAGGAGATGGAGGTCTGGACAGGAGAGAGAGAAGGAGAGGAGGTGGAGGTCTGGACAGGAGGTGTAGGTCTGGACAGGAGGGAGAGGGGGTGAGACTGAGTGGGCTTTCACCATTGTGTAGACCAGCAGATGCCTGAATGTGACTCACAGCTGGCTAATAACAGAGCAGTGGAAGCAGAGGGCAAGCGTCACAGCTGGGCAGTGAGACCGGCTGACAGGGGGGCGGGGGGGTGTGG
>BROE01000025.1:7574507-7582007 GCA_036571765.1 Plecoglossus altivelis
TGTTTGTGTCTGTGTTGTGTCTGTGCTGCTCTCTGTGCTGCTTTGTCTGTGCTGTTGTGTCTGTGTGTCGTTGTGTGTGGTGTCTTGGTGTGGTCCTGGTGCTGTGTGTTCGTGTGTGTGTGTAGTCGGGTGTGTGTCTCTGGTGTGTGTGTGTCTTTGGTTGTATGTCGGTGTGTGTGTCTCTTTGTGTGTCTGTGGTTGTGTTCTGTGTGTGTTGTTGTCTTGGTGTGTGTGTGTCTGTGGTGTGTGTGTGTGTCGTGTTGTCTCTGTGTGTGTTGTGTGTGTCTGTTGTGTGTGTGTGTGTGGTGCCTGTCTTGTGGTCTCTGTGTGTGGGTTACTCACTGTTGTGTTTTGTTCACAGTCGCTGCTGCGAGAAGAAGAGCTGTGGAAACCGCAACGAGACTCCCTCTGACCCCGTTATCATCGACAGGTAGGAGAGCCTGACCTCTGACCCCTCCTCTCTGCGAGGGACACACACAGTACACATAAAGACACATACAGTACACACACAGTACACACACAGACACATACAGTACACACACAGTACACACACAGACACATACAGTACACACGCATACACACACGCAAACACACACACAACACGTACACATACACCAATACACACACAAACACATACAGTACCACACACAGTACACACACAGACAACAGACACAACACAGTACACACACAACACATACATGACACACATACAGTTACACACACACCAGTACACACAACAACATACACACATACAGTACACACACAGTACACACACAGACACATACAGTACACACATACAGTACACACACACAGTACACACACACATACACACACAACGACATCACAGTTACACACACACAGTACCACACAGCACAGCACAACATACAGTAGATACACACAGCAGTACACACACACAGTACACACACACAGTACACACACACAGTACACACACAGACACATACAGTACACACATACAGTACACACACACAGTACACACATACAGTACACACACAGTACACACACACAGTACACACACAGTACACACACACAGTACACACACACTCGCACAGCTGTTTCACAGTTCTTTCATCCAGAAAGCTCACGGTCTCTTCGCTTTGAGAGGTAGAAAGAGTTAGATATAGAGAGAAATAGGGTGAGAAAGCGAGAGAGACAGTGAGAGAGACAGTGAGAGAGACAGCGAGAGAGACAGCGAGAGAGACAGCGAGAGGAACAGAGAGACAGAGAGGGAGAGACAAAGAGAGAAACAGAGAGACAGAGCACTAGAGAGAGAGCACTAGAGAGAGACAAAGAGAGAGACAGAGAGAGAGAGCGCTAGATAGAGGGATTGTTGGGTTCGGTTGGAAGGGGGGGGGGGACCGGATCTCGGCCGTTCCTGCGTTGAGATCTCGCAAATCAGCCGTTGCTTTTATGGCCAGTAAAGACAGAGGCCCCAGTGAGAAAGCAAAGCTCTAGACTGAGAGGGGACTGAGGAATAAGGAGACGGAGGGCTGGGGGGCCTGGAGGGCTGGAGGCTGGAGGGCTGGAGGGCTGGGGGGAGACTGGAGGCCTGGAGGGCTGGAGGACTGGATGGCTGGAGGGCTGGATGGCTGGAGGGCTGGATGGCTGGATGGCTGGAGGGCTGTGGTGTGTATCTGAGTACATGTATGTTTGACGGGAGAGAAGAATCCATGTTGGTCTCAAGCGTGTGTGTTTGTGTGTGTGGAAGTGTCTGCTTCTGACATCTCACACACGGTCGGCCTGTTTGTCTGTCACTACGGTTCTGGTTCTGGTCACGTTAGACACCATCTCAGTCACTGTCACTGTTCCACAGAAACACTAACATACAGGTTCTTGTGACGTAGGCGTGAAGCATGAAGGCCTAGCATGGCAGTCACACAGTTTGTTTCGTCCTGATAAGGGTTAGGGTTAGGGCTAGGATGATGATCAGCGTTTGTGAGGTGCTTCACGTTTTAGGGATTGAGATGGTGTCCTACTGTCTACTGGTATTAACCCCTATGATGAATGTTCACAAGATGACCCAATGCGAAATAGTTTCTATGTGATGTAATCTCTCCAACCTTCATCGCCACTCCTGTCCTCCTCCTGTCCTCCTCCTCTCCTGTCCTCCTCTCCTCCTCCTCCTCCTCCTCCTCCTCTCCTCCTCCCTGCATCGTGAAACACTTCAGATACGTGTCAATGACTTCCCTTTTCTTCTGTCTCTCGCTTCTGTCTTTGTCTTCTTCCGTCCTTCCCTCAATCCCTCCCTCTCTCTCCTAAAGTCCTTCTCTCTCTCTCCCTAACTCTCTCTCCTCTCTCCCTAACTCTCTCCCCTCTCTCTCTCTCCCCTCTCTCTCTCATCCTTTCTGTTCAAGCTGTCTGGCTGTTGACAGTGTGTCTCAGAGGATCTCAGCTGAAGATAGTTTTCATACAACGGAAAAATTGTGCTGTTGTCTTTTGGATTTTCCCAGAATCCCTTGAAGCAGCTGTTTTTCTCATTTTGCGCATTCCCCCCCCACCCCCAACGCCCCCCCCCCCCATCTCTCTTCATGCCTCTCTAAACCTCTCCAAAACTCTCCGTTAGTAATGCACAGAGGCTTGTGAAGGAGTGGACCTGTGTCCCTGGGTAGTGGGGCTGAGGGGGATCTGATGGGGGCTTTGAGGGGGATCTGATGGGGGCTTTGAGGGTGATCTGATGGGGGCTTTGAGGGGGATCTGATGGGGGCTTTGAGGGGGATCGTTTGCCTGCTGCACCCTCTGTTAGATGGCACTCATCGTGTTCATATAGGGACAGCTGGAGAGCCACAGGCCCCCTGAAGCTCTGCTAGGAGAGCTGGTGGTTAGCGGCCGAAGTGGTTAGCTGCTGAGGTGGTTAGCTGCAGCGATGGTTAGCTGCTGAGGTGGTTAGCTGCAGCGATGGTTAGCTGCAGCGATGGTTAGCTGCTGAGGTGGTTAGCTGCAGCGATGGTTAGCTGCTGAGACAGTTAGCTGCTGAGAAGGTTAGCTGCTGAGGTGGTTAGCTGCAGCGATGGTTAGCTGCAGCGATGGTTAGCTGCAGCGATGGTTAGCTGCAGCGATGGTTAGCTGCCGCAACGGTGCAGTTATCTGTGCCCGAGGTTTCTGATGGAGTTGGCCGAGTGAGAGTGTCCCTGTGTGAGCCAGAGAGAGACGAAATGTTGCGGCTTGGGAGAAAAACTAAACAACATAATTTCTTTGGTGTTTGTGTATGTTGTTTTTATTCCGAACATAAAAGTGTGTTTGTGTGCGTGCGTGTGTGTGTGTGTGTGCGAGCACGTGTTTATTTATGTATGTATATGGACGCATATGTGCAATTGTGTATATCTGTCTGTGACCCCCAGCCTGACCCTGTTCCTCCAGTCCCTGCTTCAGGCCTAAATTATTCATGTGTGTGTGTGTGTGTGTGTGTGTGTGTGTGTGTGTGTGTGTGTGTGTGTGGCTGTAGCATTGCGCCTCCTGCTCCAAGCTCCAACACCTGTTCTCCAATTAACATGCAGCTCACTGGGGCTCCTCCAGCCCACCATCTCTCCCTCCTTCATCTCGCATCTCTCTCCTCTTCTGTGCTCAAGTCTATCGCGTCCGTGTTTCTCTCTGTGTCCTCTCTCTCTCTCTCACTCTGTCCTCTCTCGTCTCTCCTCTCTCTCTGTCTCTGCCTCTCCTCTCTCACTCTGTCTCCTCTGTCTCTCCTCTCTCTCTCTCTTCTCTCTCGTGTGTCTCTCTCTCTCGCTCGTCTCTCTCTCACTTCATGTCTCTCGTCTCTCTCTCCTCTCTCTCGGGTTCTACCCTCCTCTCCCCCTCTCTCTTCCCTCTCATCTCTCCTGTGTCCTCTATCATATCCTCTCCTCTTCTCCCGTCTTTCCTCTCGTCTGTGTCTCTCTCTCTCATGTTCTCTTCTTTCATATTTTCTTCCTTTGTTGCCTGGGTTCATACTGGTATCATACCCACACAATGTCCCACTCTTCCCCTGGTTTCTCTCCTTCCCTTTCTCCTTCTCTTCCTCCCTCCTTCCCTTCCCTCCTCCCTACCCTCCTCCCTCCCCTCCCCCCTCCCTCGCCTCCCTCCCTCCCTGCTAAGCCCATCTCATTTTGTGATAATTAGGCGGTGGCATTGGAACACCTACACAAGCACAGGGGACTCCCATAATTCCCTAAACAGCACAAACCCCCTCTTTTCTAATCTCCTTTCCACATTGTTTCGTGTCGCACGCGCCCTCCTCCCCTCTCCTTCCCTCCCTCTCGCTCCCACTCCTGCTGCCATGCTCCCTCCCTCCTTCCCCCAATCCTGATTTGAGTGAAAGGAGAGAGAGGGGGGATCACAGGTCAGCAGCTGTCCACTAAGGGAGGGGGAGGAGTTGGGAGAGGGAGGAGACGGTGCGGGGAAGGGGGGGAGAATGGGGCAGCAGGGTGGTCAGGATGGGATTGTGACTCGTCAACTTTGCCCGTGTGGTTGGTGACAGGAAGCTCAGTGGTTGCCGTGGGCGACCGCTTGGAGACTGTGATACGAGTTCCTGTTTCTCAGTCTGGAACTTCCTGGTTTTATTTTCAAACTGTCACTTATCTTTGATTTATGGACTGACTAGCTGGTTGACGGATGGAACAATCGATGGATTGATTGATTAGTTGATTGATCTCCGCATGCAGCACATCTCAATCTCTGCTAATTATCCTCGTGTGCGGCTCGTTGGTGAAACTTCGAGACAGACAGAGAATGTGTCCTTGACAGTCACAGTTTTCCACACGCAGGAACATAAGGTTCATGATGATATCTTCAGCAAAACACAGAGGAGCTTTGCTCTTCTGATCTGGGTTAAGGTCTATGAAGGGTGGGGTTACTGAGTCAGTGTAAGAGGGGGGAGGCTGGAGGAGGAGGCCAGGAGGGAGGACGGGAGGGGTGGCCCTGGAAATAAGGGGGGGTCTGAGGAGGCTGGAGGAGGAGACCAGGGCATGAGCGGTGATGCTGGAGGGAGGGCCTTGAGGCAGGGAGAGCTGGAGGAGGGAGGCTTGGGGCATGGGATACTGGGGCTAGGGAGGCTGGAGGAAGGAGCGGGCAGGGGCGTGTGTCCTTGAGAGGGAGGTTGGGGCAGGGAGGCTGGGGGCAGGGCGGCTGGGAGAGGGAGGCTGGGTCAGGCTGGGAGAGGGAGGGCGGGGCGGAAGGCTTGGGCAGGGAGACCTGGTGCATGGCGCTGAGAAGGGAGGCTGGGCAGGAGACCGGAAACAAGGGCGGTGGAGGGAGGGAGGCTGGGGCAGGGAGACCGGGGGCAGGGAGGCTGGAGGAAGGAGGCTGGGGCAGGAGACCGGGGAGCAGGGCACAGTGCCTGGAGCGCAGGGAGGCTGCGGTGCAGGGAGACCGGGGCAAGGGAGGCTGGAGGAAGGGAGGCTGGGGCAGGGAGACCGGGGGCAGGGCGGCTGGAGGAGGGATGCTGGGGTAGGGAGGATCATAGTGGTGGCCCTGGAAGACCGGGAGGGGGGAAAGAAGGCTCTCATGGTGACGGCGTTGGTTTTAATATTCGACTGGGAGGCGGCGATCAATAAGTGGTCATAAGGAAAGCATGGAGGGATCTGTGTCCTGGAGCCTGGGAGAGCAGTGAGGGTCGATGAGGAGCACTATCTCACTAATTGATCGTGTTTTTCAGGAGGGATCTTTTTTAACAAGCCGGCACTCTGAGGAAAGAGGGGGGAAAAAATCGATAGGAATTTTCCAATATTGTCAATATCGTCGTTCCAACTCCTCCTCCTCCTCTGCCCCCCCCTGCCCCCCCAGCCCTCCCGCCCCCCCTCCCCTCGGTTTCAGAACGATTACCCCTCTTGGAATGACTGAACACAGCAAGCACTCACTATGATGTTAAGGGATTACATGTACAATGTGGCCACCAGCCTAAGAGATTATTATCTGAATAAACAGACCACTGGTGCAGCAATGATGCTCATCAAGTCGTTCCTTGTGGATGATCCTGACTTCCTGACTCGGTGTCTCAGATAATGGCTGCTGTAACAGCTATGGCTTTGCAACCAGCGACCGGACTTCAGAACTGAGACCAGACGAAGAACCCATCGAGTACTGACCTGCATGTGGTTTACATGGCAGAGAGCGGACATGTGTGTGTGCCCACGTGTGTGTGTGCCCACGTGTGTGTGTGCCCACGTGTGTGTGCCCACGTGTGTGCGTGCCCACGTGTGTGTGTGCACATGTTTTTACCTCGCAGTAGAAAACGGTGCTATGTTAGCTACAGGATCAATGTCCAGTAAATAGCTCCAACACGCCCCCTCTCCCCCTGCCCCTCCTCCCCCTACCCCTCTCCCCCTGCCCCTCCTCCCAGACCCCAGCGGGTCATTAGAATGATCCACTACAAGGATCCTTGTGCTGCTATCTTGCTGCAAGACGGGATGGACCGAGAGGGCATCCGTGAGAGGAGATGGCCTCGCTGGAGAGAAGCTCACACTGCGAGGTGTGGCTCCACATTCTGACGGCGTCGTAAACCAGGAGACGTCTTTATGAGTCTGTGAAGACTGAGTCTGGACACTTTAACAATAAAACCGTTTAGGATCAGTTGTTTGGTTGGGCTTGTGGTAGCTGGATGTTCTGCGGATTTGATGGACATTTCAACCATCTGGCAGTTTTGGCCATTCTGTCTGCTTGTCTACCTGTGTGTGTGTCTGTCTGTTTGCCTGTCTGTCTGTTTTTTCTGTCTGTCTGCCTGTCTACCTGTGTGTGTGTGTCTGTCTGTTTGCCTGTCTGTCTGTTTTTTCTGTCTGTCTGCCTGTCTACCTGTGTGTGTGTGTGTCTGTGTGTCTGTTTGTCTGAAACCCAGTTATCTATTTTCTGTTTCCTGTTTGAGCTGTTTCCTGTTGGAGCTGTTTCCTGTTTGAGCTGTTTCCTGTTGGAGCTGTTTCTTGTTTGAGCTGTTTCCTGTTTGAGCTGTTTCCTGTTTGAGCTGTTTCCTGTTGGAGCTGTTTCCTGTTGGAGCTGTTTCCTGTTTGAGCTGTTTCCTGTTTGAGCTGTTTCTTGTTGGAGCTGTTTCCTGTTTGAGCTGTTTCCTGTTTGAGCTGTTTCCTGTTGGAGCTGTTTCCTGTTTGAGCTGTTTCCTGTTGGAGCTGTTTCCTGTTGGAGCTGTTTCCTGTTTGTTCTGTTTCCTGTTTGAGCTGTTTCCTGTTGGAGCTGTTTCCTGTTTGAGCTATTTCCTGTTGGAGCTGTTTCCTGTTGGAGCTGTTTCCTGTTTGAGCTGTTTCCTGTTTGAGCTGTTTCCTGTGTTGCCTGTTTCCTGTGACTCTGAGCAGATGCAAACATACGTCAATGCAACCCTTCTTTCGTCTTTCACCGCTCGTACGCCATCTTTAGAACGTCCTGTCAGGGGTCGTGTCCAGGGGTCGTGTCCAGCGGTGGCCTAGGTGCGCTCTCGCACGCCACCCCGTGATGTCACCCCCCACGAGCTCCCGGGGAGAACTGGCGTGTTCCGGACTCCTCGGAGACGGTTTATCGCCGCGTCTG
>BROE01000025.1:7587007-7596980 GCA_036571765.1 Plecoglossus altivelis
CTCCACCTCTTTCTCCCTCTCCTCCCACCTCACCTTCTCCTCCCCACTCTCATCTCCTCTCTCCTCACACTCATCACATCAGGAACTCAGCTCAAAGTTGCCACTAGAATACACCAGGCTCTCCTCCCCTCGCTCGGAGATTGTCGACAGAGAGACAGTAAACTATGAACGGCAGACGGACTACCAGAATCAGTTGTGGGCATGGCGGAGCACGGAACGGAGCTTGTGCTTCGATAGCCTCATCGTCACTGGTTAGAGCGCCCGGCTGTGACCCGTCGGCAGGCGAGGCCTGCACCCTGGCGCAGAAGGAAACCACACCAGGGCAACACGGGCTGGGTCGGCGTCGTAGCCCGGAGGGAAAAGGTTATTTTGTGTGCTGTGGAGTGGGCGGCGGCAACGCCAGCCGCGCTTCGGCTTTTTCAGTGGGGCAGGAGGGGTAGGGGGCGTGTCAGCGAAGGGGGGCTCCACTGATGGATAAGGGGGCTGTTCCCCGGGTGGTGCGTACGGGAGGCAAAGCGACGCGCGTATGCTAAGATTTGTCGGGTGGGGAGCGCTGCTCGTGTGGCCTCTCGATCTATGCAGGGGGGTTCTGTATAGAGATTCAGTCCTGCCCTCGGGGTGTTCACTCCTGGGTGACGCACCAGTCATACCGCTTCCAGGTCTGCCAGGTGGGACGTCTCGGGATCCAGGGGTATTTACTTAGCCCGTGGCAGAGCGCGTGAGCGGCTCTGAGATGGGGCTTGCCTCTGGACGCCCCGCTTGGGACCCACGCGAGCTCTGCCAGGGAAGATGACAACCTTACTACTGCCGCCTCTCTCCCTCCCTGCCCTGCCTCTTGCCCTACATGCCCTGCCTCTTGCCCTCCCTGCCCTCGCTTCCCCCCTGCTTAGCCTCCCTCCCTGCCCTCTCCCTGCCCAGCCTGCCTCGTCCCTCCCCCTCTCTCCTGTCCCCCCTTTACGCCGCTCCCTCTCTCCTCCCTGACGACACCTTTAACCCCTCTCCTTCCCCTTCTGCCTCCCTCTCTCTCCCACGCCCCCTTCCTCTCCCTTTCTACGTTCATACATCCCTCCCTCCCTCCTCCACACCATCTCCTCCCTCCCTCCCCCCTCCTCTGCCCTCCTCCCCCTTCGGCTCCCTCCCCTCCTTCCCTCCTCCTCCTCCCCCTCCCCCCGTCCCTCACCAGACCCAGCCCCTTCCCTCACCCGTCTTGGTGGACTAATTAGATGCGTTTCCATACATGGCTGCATGGTGACCCATCTGCACACGTCTGCCTTGACGTGAAATATTCTTAGGTCAACATGAGCACACAGCTCAGCCAATAGCCAGGAGGCGTGAAACCTGGTCCAGCCAATTGCTACATATTTATCACGCATATTAAGTGGCGTTTACGTGCATATTGTTTCAAGTCGATGTTTCGCTTTTGTAACAGTGTGTACATTGTAAAGAATTGTGTATTTGTGTGTGTTTGCCTCTGTGTGTGCGAGTGACAGTGCTAGTGTGTGTGTGACTTAGTGCTCTCAGTGTGTGTGTGTGTGTTTATGTGACTTAGTGCTGTCAGTGTGTGAGCGTGTGTGTGTGTGTGTGTATGTGTGTGTTGTGTGTGTGTGTGTGTGTGTGTGACTTAGTGCTCTCAGTGTGTGTGTGACTTAGTGCTCTCAGTGTGTGTGTGTTTGTGTGTGTGTATGTGTGTGTGTGTATGTGTGTGTATGTGTGTGTGTGTGTGTGTGTGTGTGTGACTTAGTGCTCTCAGTGTGTGAGCGTGGCAGAGGAAGGCCCTCAGTATGTCAGTATGTTTTAATGCCTCACATCTGGTTTCCTAATTTTCCTCCCCTGCCCCCTCGCCATGTCAGGACACTGTTTTGTTTATCCAGGGTGGGGGGCCATGGGGGGGATGGTTGATGAGTGATGGCCGTGAATACAGGACGTCAACATTACCCCCCCTCCTTCCTTTCTCTCTCTTCTTCCCTTTACCTTTCTCTCTTTCTGTCTCTGTCTCTCTTTGTCTCTTCCTCTCTCTCCCCCCTCTCTGTCTCTCTCCCTCTCTCTTTCCCTCTCTCTGTTTCTCTGTCTTTTACTCTCTCTCTCCCCTCTCTCTCCGCCTCTCTTTCTCTCTCTCTCTCCCCTCAGTCCACCCTACTCTTTCTCCCCTCTCTCTCCTCCTCTCTCTCCTCGCTCTACCCCTCTCTCCTTTCTCTCCCCTCTCTCCCTCCTTTCTCTCCCCTCTCTCCCCCATCTCTCTCTCCTTCAAAAAGAAAACGGGACAGTCATTGCCAAAACAAAATGCTCGCCATTTTTGCCGTCTTTGTCTCTCACGGATAAAATTCCCACAAAATCCTGTCCAAGTTTCATTTAAACAGAATTTATAGTCAGCTGCACAGCTGTCCCCAGTTCAGAGGTGCAGCTCTGGTCAGAGAGAGAGACTCCCAGAGAGACACAGGAAGAGAGAGCGGTCGTGTGGTCGTGAAGCGGAGGGATATGAAACTAAATCAGGCCTGATATCTCACACCTCTCCTACGAGGTGTTGTGCAGTGCAGAAGGCCTGCTGTTATTAAGGCCACATGTAGAGATGACAGAGGAACACTTCTGTGTAGCAGATGCTTCGGAACAAACGAACAAACGGAGGCAGCGAATCAGACGCGAGAGGCAGCGACTCTTTGCAGACTCACCTTCTCTTCACCGCCGCGTCCGCCGCCGCGTCCGCCACCGTGTCCGCCACCGTGACCGCCACCGCGACCGCCACAGTGTCCGCCACCGCGTCCGCCACAGTGTCCGCCACAGTGTCCGCCACAGTGTCCGCCACAGTGTCCGCCACCGCGTCCGTCACTGCGTCCGCCACCGCGCCCGGACTCTCTGGAAGCTTCAGTTAAGCAAGTCGTCAGCGTGCACGGCTCTGCTCCCCCATGCTGGGCCGCCTGTTTAGTCTTGGGAACTGAGGCAGATGCAGACAAAGAGGATTTAGGAGGCCTTGACTGGGGATCCAGAGGGGAGGAAAACACAGACTCCCCACGGAGGCAGTGTGGAAATTGATCCCCAGGCTTAAGACTTGGGCCTACCTTTTGTAAGCTGTTTCCTAATAAGTGTCTCTGCGGAGAGGCAGCTCTTGGGGCCTGGGCGTGCGGAGCAGGGTTTGACTTCCGTTAACCGCGGACGAACCGTCCTACGAGTCAAGCAGCCCCCCCCTCCCCAACCAGCGCCCCCTCCCCCCAGCCCCCCAGCCAGGAGTTTTGTCAGAATTCAAACTCTTTGTTTTCTGTGTTTGCATGTGAAGTTGGAAAAACAAAAAACCCCCCAGCAGAAGATGAAAGGACATTGCGATACAGTTACGCCACTGGTAAACACAGGGAGACAGGGAGGAAAATACATGGGTTTTATGCAATCTGAATTACCGAGCGAAATTATTGTTTTTGAAATGCGCCACCCCCCTCTCTCCTCCTCCTCCCTCCTCTCTCTCTTCTTCTTCTGTGGTGTTTCCCTCTGACTTCCTCCTCAGATACGCTGCCATCCTCTGCCAGCTGGGCGGAGACGTGAGTGGGTGTCGCACATTTACCCAAACAAAAACAAACAAACAAACAACGATGATATTAAACTTTTGCCGCCACAATACAGGATGAAGGGCTGCAAAACAGAGGGGTCCTCCACTTCTTATTAATTATGCAAGATTAGTCTAATTATAATTCGGTAAATGAATGTGTGGCAGAAGGTGTGAGGCGACTGGGCTGGAGATTTGCATGTTAAGTGGCGGGAGGGGGGGGGATGGATGAGAGGCGGCGGCGGGGGCGGGGGAGGAGAAGAGGGGCGGGCGAGGGGGGCGGGGGGAGTGTGCGGCTAATGGCATGCTAATGTATGCGTCAGCGTCTCGCTTTCATTTTGGCGTTTGCAGCTGTGTGCGTCCGAACTGAAGAAAGGGGGTGAAAAGTTTACTGAATGGGGTTTGGGGGGGGGGGACGACGACAAAAGGTGCGGGGTGGGTTCACGGAGGGTGGGCGTGTGCGTGCGTGCAGGAGTGTGCGCGCGCGCGCGCGTGTGATATCAGCTGGAAGGAGGGCGGGACAATGAGGTGAACCTAATGGAGAGGAGTGAGGGGGGGGGGGGGGGGGCAGGGTAAACCGAAGCAGGGAAGGCCGACCTCAGAAGGCGTTGGGCATGTTCGATGGCTCCCAGAGGATTGTGGGTAACGCGTGTGTGGCGTCCACGGCCTCACAGCAACATACGTCCTCTAAGAGTCTAACCCCGACCATGAGAGGAGAGACCAGGAGAGACCCATGTACCACAGAGAACAGCGGCAGGAGAGGGAGGAGGAGAAGCAGGGAGGTGGAGGAGAGAGAGGGAGAGATATATAGAGAGGGTGAAAGATGGAGGATGGAGAGGGTGGAGGAGAGGCAGAGGAAAGCGAGGAGGAGAGGGTTGGAGAGAGGCAGGGAGGAGGAGAAGCAGGGAGGTGGAGGAGAGAGAGGCAGCAAGGCAGGGAAGGGAGGAGGAGAGGTGGAGAGAGGCGGGAAGGGAGAGGAGAGGGTGGAGGAGAGAGGGAGGAGGAAGCAGGGAAGGTGAGGAGAAGAGAGGCGCCGAGACCAGGGAAAGGGAGGAGGAGAGGGTGGAGGAGAGGGAGGGAAGGGTGGAGGAGAGGGAGGCAGCGAGGCAGGGAAGGGTGGAGGAGAGGGAGAGGTGGAGGTTGTGATGGAGTGAAGGAAGTGGTTGAAGGGAGGGAGGGAGGGAGGGAGGGAGGGAGGGAATGGAGGGAGGGGGAGGGAAGGAGGGAGGGAGGGAAGGAGGAGGGACGTCCTTGCCTCTTAACAACATGCAACCAGGGCAGGGCCATACTAGAGGAGCTGAGAGGTTGGAGGTCTCAGCTCTCTCTGATAAATCATCATCACCCTCCGCCAACAACAATATTGATTGTCCTCAGCTGAAATAGCTCAAATCAAGAAATATTGGACACAGTTTTGGAAGCGAGCTCTCGTTTTGCAGCCAGGTCCTGTTCAGAGGGGAAGAGGGCGAGGGAGGGAGAGAAGAGGGAGGATGGGAGGAATGAGGGAGGGAAGAGGGAGAGGATGGAGGATGGGGGGAGGGGAAGAGGGAGGGATGGAGGGATGGAGGAGGGGAAAGGAGGGAGAGATGGAGAGATTGGAGGGAGGGGAAGGAGGGAGAGATGGAGAGATGGAGGGAGGGGTGGAGGGATGGAGGGATGGTGGGTATGAGGGATGGAGGGAGGGGGAAGGAGGGAGGATGGAGGGAATGGAGGGGTTAGGGAAGGAGGGAGGGATGGAGCGATGGAGGGAGGAAGGAGGAGAGTGGAGAGATGGAGGGAGGGGAAGACGGGAGAGATTGGAGAGATGCGAGGGAGGGGAAGGAGGGAGAGATGGAAGGGATGGAGGGAGGGAAGGAGGGAGAGATGGAGGATGAGCGGAGGGGGGACAGGAGGGAGCAGAGGAGTGGATGGAGGGAGGGGAAGGAGGGTATAAGATGGATGCAGAGTGACGAAACGAGATTAGGATTGCGCTGGGAGGTTCCTTGGTAAGAATTGCCAATATGAAGTCTCCTCTCAAACAAGTCCAATCAGAACATGTGCCTTATCACTTGCTGTGTTGGGTGTGGGTGGAAGGAGTCTTCAGCACAGGCTTACCGTCGTGCTCTCAGTTTCATCCAAATGGGGGAAAGGGAGGGGGGGGGGTAGCTGGGAAAGGGAGGGAGGACTGGAGGGCTGGGCTGGTCCTAATATATTGGTCGTCGTGATCATCTGTTCATTTCTCTGTCCCTCTTTTCTAAATGAAAAAAATTGGTCCCTCTCTCTCTGTCTCTCCTCTCCTCTCGGTCTCTCTCTCTTGGTCTCTCTGTCTCTCTATCTTTGTGTCTCTCTCTGTTTCTCACTGTTTTTCTCTCCTTGTCTCTCTCTATGTATCTCTGTTTCTCTGCCTCTCTCCCTTTCTCCCATCTCTATCTCCCTCTCAGCTCTCCCCCCACTGTCCATCTCCCGCACGGTCCAGCTCTCCCTCCCATTGCTATTCTCCCCACCCTCTGACTTTTCTCCCCCCTGTCTCTCCCCCTGTCTCCCCCTGTCTCCCCCCTGCTCTTCCCCTCCCCCCCACGGTCTCTCCTCTTCTCCCCTGTCTCCTCCCATCTCCCGTCTGTGATGGACATGTGTTCCTGGTGGTGTGCTTTCTCCGCTCCCCCCAGCGTGGGGACTTTGGGATTGCGGCAGACGCTCGTTGCCATGGCAGCGGGCTGCGTTGCCGAACTGTGCACACCTGGGATTTGGAGTCTCTCCCTTCCCGTTCCGTCCTCCTCCCTCTCTCTCTCTCTTTCTCTCTCTCTCTCTTTCTCTCTCTCCTCTTCTCTCCCTCTCATTTTGTCTCTCTCTCTCTCCCGCTCTTTCCCCCTCTCTTTCGTCTCTCTATCTGTCTCTCCTCTTCTCGTCTCCCCCCTCTCTCTCCCCCTACTCTCTCTCTCCATCTCTCCCACTCTTTCTCCCTCCCGCCTCCCTCCCTCCTTCTGTCCTTCCACCCCTCTGCTCTGCTCTGGTGGAGGCGATCAGCATCCCTCTCTCTCCCCCTCCTCCCTCCCTTCTCTCCCCTCCCTCCCTCTGTTCTCTGAAACTCTAATGTACATGAAACACCCATACATAATTAGACACCAACCTCCCATAAGTCAATCACTTAAAGACAGCCCTAACATAGTAGAACTCCTCCCCTCTCCCTCCTCCACTCCGCCTCCTCCCACCCCTCTCCTTCCTCCCCCTCTCTGCTTGTCTCTGTGTTCCCTTGGACCCCAATGAGGACTCCAATACAGAATTGCAGGAGACCAGGGTCCCCAGAGGCCTCCACATTGCCACTCCTCTCCCCCCTCCCCTCCTCTCCCCTCCTCGCCCTCCCCCCCTCCTCCCCCTCACTCGCCCTCCTCTCTCCTCCTCCTCCCTCTCCTCCCTCTCTCCCTCCATACATCACTGTCTCCTGTCTCCCTTTAATCCTGCCAGCAGTCTTTCCTCAGATTGCCCCTCAGCAGTCACACCTCCTGATTTAAAGTGTAACAACATTGACTCTAATACTAAACTAAACAGTCGTGATTACTGTCAGTGCAGATCGCACACACATCATCACACACACACACACACACACACACACACACACACACACACAGCACACACACACCACACCACACACACACCACACCTTCCTTCCTCTCTCTCTCTCTATCTATGTCTCTCTATGTGTCTCTATGTTTCTCTATGTGTCTCTCTCTGTTTCTTTTTCTCCTCCTCCCCCTCCCCTCTCCCCCTCCCTCCTCTCCTCCCTTCCCCCCCCTCTCCTCTCCTTCCTCCCCCCTCTCCCTCCTCCCCCTCTCCCCTCTCCCCCCCCTCTCCTCTTCCTCCCCCCCTCTCCCTCCCCCCTCTCCTGCTCCCCCCTTCCTCCCCCTCCCCCTCTCCTCCTCCCCTCTCCCTCCCCCTCCCCCCTCCCCTGCTCCTCCTCCCCCCTCTCTCCCTCCCCCTCTCCCCCTCCCCTCTCCTCCCTCTCCCTTGCGTGTGTCTGTTTACTGGATCAAAACACGTGTCCTCTCTTTTCTCCCTGTGGCAGGTTTTTCTTGAAGTTCTTCCTGAAGTGTAACCAGAATTGCCTGAAGACAGCAGGCAACCCACGGGACATGAGGAGATTTCAGGTAGGAAGCTGGAGGAGACCAGACAGGAGGAGCGCAGTGCGCGTGACGCTATGAAAAAGAACTCAGGGTTTTTATGGTAATAATCAGAAAGGAAACCTTCCGTTCCATCGAAGGAGGGCGTGCTGTTCCCTGGAGGGGGGAGTCGGTTCCTTACAGCATCGGGTGAGGGGTCAGGGGTCGTCAGGGCCAGTATGGAGGGAAAGTTTAAATGTGAGCCTACAAATCCGTAGAGGCTTGGACAGAGGAGAGAGAGAATGAGAAGAGAGATGAGGAGAGGATGAGGAGAGAGATTGAGGAGAGGAAAGGAGAGAGATAGAGAGAGATGAGATGAGAGTGGGCGCGAGAGATGGGAAGAGAGATGGGGAGAGGATGAGGAGAGAGAATGCAGAGAGATGAGGAGAGAGAGAGATAGAGAGCGTGTGTGTGTGTGTGTGCGAACGTGTGCGCAAGGAAGGAAAAGAAGGTAGACTAGAGATAGGAGAGAGATGAGATGAAGATGGGGAGAGAGATAGATGAGAGATGGGGAGAGAGATTGAGGAGAGAGAGGATGAGAGATGAGGAAGAGAGATGAGATGAGAGATGGGAAAGAGATGGGGAGCAAGGGAGGCGGAGAGCGAGCGAGAAGGAGGGCAGGAAATAGGCTGAGGTGTTTCAGGAAGTTGTCAAGAATTGAGTGATTGGCTCCAGATGGGGAGGGTCACGCTCCGTGACCCAGGAAGTGGTCACAGGGGACACTCCCGCTTCACTTCCTCTGCCGTCTTTCAGCACAGGAGCCTCTGTCTGGCATTCTCTCTCTCCTCCTGCCCAGCCAGCCCTCTCTCTCTCCCTCCTCCCCAGCCCAGCCCCTCTCTCTCCCATCACCCTCTCCCTCCCATGTGTTTGTTTTTAACTCTGCGCTGTGTCACACGCTGAGAAGTTACGAGCTCTGGTTCCCTCTGAGGCGCTCACCTCCAGGGTTAAAAGGCCATCAGAGCTGGACAGAAGCCCTTCGCCGGACGATCGATAATTTACAGTCACTTTTCCGGCTCCGCCACCTACAGTACAAGCACATCTGCTTTCCCCTCTTTTCCACTTCTCTCTCTCCCTCGTCGTCTCTCCCGACTCTCCTCCCCGTCTCTCTCCCTATCCCTCCCCTCTCCCTCCCTCCCTCTCTCCTCCATCTCTCTCCACCCCTCCTCCTCGGCCGTGTCCCTCCCCTCTCCCTCCCCGTCTCTCTCTTCCCTATCTGCCCCCTCTCCCCTCTCTCTCTCGCCTATCTCTCTCTCCCCCTCTCTCTTTTCCCCTTCTCAACTGGACTCTCCGTCAATACTGTTTGGTCACCATTTTACAAAGACTTAGACGATAAAAATCTTCTCGGAATGATATCGTTCTTCAGCCAGACAGGCCACCCACCTGTTACCCCACACCACCCCACGCTGCCCACCGCACCCACCACCCACGCTGCTGCCCGCCACCCCCTGCTGCCCCGTCACCCCACCGCCGCCACCACCACCACCACCCTGCTGCCACCACCACCACCTGCTGCCCGCCACCACCCACAGCCCACCCACTGCTGCCCCGCACCCACCCACCACCCTAACCCACCGCACCTCCACCAGCACCACCAGCGTCAGCCGCAACACAAGCTTGTGAACACTTGAGTCCAAACAATCAACACAGCAGAAATACCCTGTAGTAGCAGTGGACACAGGAGGAGCAGGAGGATGGGGTCTTTTCGCATGCACGTCCTCCATGGAGAACAGATGGAAACTGGACGAGGAAGGGACACACACATGCTGCTGCCAGAAATCAAATTAGGACCTCCATATATCACCCACTCCTTTAACGGCCAGTAAAACCAGGAGATTCAGTCCATATGTCTGGTGTCGAGGAAGCACCAGACCCTGTGTAGGGCGCTGAGTCCTGACCCAGAGTGGGGGAGGGAGAGAGGAGGGGGAGAGAGCGGAGAGAGGGGAGAGGGGAGAAGGTGACAGGGGAGAGGACAGAGGGGGAGAGAGGGGGAGAGACATGAAGGAAGCAGGGGTAGGGCGAGAGAGGGGAGGAGGAGGAAAGGGAATCCGTCGCAAGCAAGTGAGCGTGATCAGAACCGCCTCAGGAACTTAACGAAAAGGCTGAAATATTAGGATCACCTGCAAGCTTAAATGGATCACTACCCAGGGACGTAAGAGACAGACGACCCTCGGAAAATAGTATGGTGTTCTTCACTGTGATGAATGTTGGGTGCTTGTCCTCCTCTCTCCCTGCCCCCTCCCCTGCCTCTCAGGTGGTCCTGTCCAGTACCGTAAGCGTGGACGGTCACGTGTTAGCCGTATCGGACAACATGTTT
>BROE01000025.1:7601598-7619604 GCA_036571765.1 Plecoglossus altivelis
CTCCTCCCCTCCTCCCCTCCTCCCTCCTCCCCCTCCTCCTCTCCTCCCGCCCTGCAGGACATGCTCCTGAAGAGAGCGGCGGACATAGCAGAGGCTCTGTACAGTGTTCCCCGTCCCCACAGCCAGCTGCAGGCTCTTCCCAGCTCCCCAGCCCACGGCAGTGTCATGGGCCTGGGCTCCTACCCCTCCCAGCTGGGGGTCAGCATCGGAGAGCCTCTGCAGAGCAGCCAGGGTGAGCCGAACTACGACTCCCAGCATGCACTGTGACACGGGCAGCTCGGCTCTTTGTGATGGGCTAGATCAAGACAGGAAATGACATAGCTCTGTGTGTTGTCTGTCTCTCTCCACCTCCGTCCCAGGCTACATCCGTAACCCCAGCAGTCTCTCTCCACGGGGCTACCCCTCCGCCTCCACCCCTCAGCAGAGCTACGGTGGGGGCGGGGGCATGAGCGGGGGGTATGGCACCGTCCCTATGACCAGTTTGGGGGTCCCAGGGTCCCCCGGGTTCAGCAGTCACTCCCCGACGGGCTCCCCTTACGGAAGTGAGTGTTCCCCCTGCTCCCTCCTCTCACCTTTCACCCGTCCTCCACTCCTGAACCGACAAATCGTCGATTCTGTGATGGGCTCGTCAGCCTGGAGGATGCAGCTGTGATTGTTCCCCTCTCTGTGCTCCGCAGTGATGCCTACCAGCCCCACCATCCCTGGCTCTGGCTCCTCCTCCTCCCTGCTGCCTTTCTCCTCCTTCCCCTCCTCCGCCAAACAGAAGAGCGCCTTCGCCCCTGTGCTCCGCCCCCAGGGCTCCCCCTCCCCCGCCTGCCCCGCCTCTGGGGGAAACAGCTTCAGAGGTACACACACAACACACACACACAGTACCACACACACACACAGTAACACACACAGTACCACACACACAACACACACAGACACACACAGTACCACACACATACACACACAGTACCACACACACACACACACACACAGTACCACACACACACATACACACATACACACACAGCATCACACACATACACACGTACACACAGCATCACACACGTACACACAGTATCACACACAGTATCACACACACACAGCATCACACACACAGCATCACACACACACACACACACACACACACATACACACACACAGTATCACACACACACACAGTATCACACACAGTATCACACACACACACATACACACACAGCATCACACACACACACACACACACACAGCATCAAGCACACACAGTATCACACACACAACATACAGCATTACACACACACGTAGTATCACACAGTATCACTCACAGTATCACATGACTCCTCCCACAGTATCACATGGCTCCTCCCAGAGTATTGTCATCACCGTAACTTCCTTCTTCCTGTTCCTCTTCCTCTCCAGCAATGACCGGCCTTGTGATCCCCCCTATGTAGCCCCCCGAACCCTGCTGGACCCAACCTCCCCGCCCACAGTACTCCTCTCCAGCCCCGCCCCCTTCCCCCCAAGGCTCCAACATAGCCAAAAGAACCAAACTCTGACATCTCACCCCTCCCTCCCCTCCCCTCCCCTCTCCCCACCACCTGTTAGTCTCCGCCCCCCACCCCCCAGCTGGATGACAAAAGGGGAAGGGGGGGGGGGACAGTCCAAAGAACTGCCCATCACCCATGATGAAGGAAAACAACTGATCGCCATAGCAACGTCGCTTTCCTGACGCTGGCGGGATTGGTACCCCTGCGAGTCCTCGTCTCTGCGTTGCCATAGACACCGTCAGCAGACCTGAAACCCTCACAAGGGTTTTGCCTTCCTGCCCTGCCTCACCCTGCCCTGCCCCGCCCTGCCCTGCCTCACCCTGCCCTGCCTCACCCTGCCCAGTATCACACACACACACACTATACACACACAGCATCACAACACACAACACACAACAGCAATCAAGCACACACAGTATCACACACACAAACAGCATAAATACACACACACACGTAATACTCACAAGTATCACTCACAGTATCACATGACTCCTCCCACAGTATCACATGGCTCCTCCCAGAGTATTGTCATCACCGTAACTTCCTTCTTCCTGTTCCTCTTCCTCTCCAGCAATGACCGGCCTTGTGATCCCCCCTATGTAGCCCCCCGAACCCTGCTGGACCCAACCTCCCCGCCCACAGTACTCCTCTCCAGCCCCGCCCCCTTCCCCCCAAGGCTCCAACATAGCCAAAAGAACCAAACTCTGACATCTCACCCCTCCTCCCCCCCCTCTCCCCCCACCTTTGTCTCCGCCACCCCACCCCCCAGCTGTGGATGACAAAAGGGAAGGGGGGGGGGACAGTCCAAAGAACTGCCCATCACCCATGATGAAGGAAAACAACTGATCGCCATAGCAACGTCGCTTTCCTGACGCTGGCGGGATTGGTACCCCTGCGAGTCCTCGTCTCTGCGTTGCCATAGACACCGTCAGCAGACCTGAAACCCTCACAAGGGTTTTGCCTTCCTGCCCTGCCTCACCCACCCCTGCCTCACCCACCCCTGCCTTCACCCTGCCCCTGCCCTCACCCTGCCCCAACCTCACCTGTCCTGCCGGTCACCCTGCCTGCCTCACCCTGCCCTGCCCGCCCTGCCCCACCTCACCCACCCCTGCCCACCTTGCCCCGCCCTGCCCCACCTCACCCACCCCTGCCTCACCCTGCCCCGCCCCCGGGCTGGGACAAGGATCCGGAGAACAGTCACCCTTCGATGATTTGTTGTTAGAGCACTGAACTATGTGAACGTACGTCTGCCATCCACGATACACCTTCTAGGGCTTTGAATACTTTGTGTTGAGACTGGAGAAGAGCTGGATGCTCCAGTTTTGCTCGGAGTCGCCCTCCTGAACGCCACGAGTGTCAGACCCTGCCCGGAGTCGCCCTCCTGAACGCCACGAGTGTCAGACCCTGCTCGGAGTCGCCCTCCTGAACGCCACGAGTGTCAGACCCTGCTCGGAGTCGCCCTCCTGAACGCCACGAGTGTCAGACCCTGTTCAGAGACGACCTCCTGAACACCGTGCGTGTGTAGTGTGAGACGGCCTGAAGGGTTTTGTAGTAGACTTCTTGAAGGCGATTTACATTCCTAAATAATAGACCCTTTTTATTTTTGATTCCAATCTCAATTATTTTACAAGGGATGATTCTTGTTCCCCTGAGTTGATGCTAAAGGAATTCATATATTGATTTATTTAAGGAAAAAAAACAAGCAATTTAACTTATTATTATAGATAGTTTAGGGAATAATATAAACTTGTTTTATAAACATCTTCCTTTCTTTACTTTTGCAATTTTTATCAAAGTAATTATCTTAACGTTGCCACTATACATGTTTTGATGATCTTGAAGGCTTGTTCTCCTAGATGATGGATAAGTCATTAACGAGAACGAAAAACAACATCACATCAGAACTTGATTTGAATTAAAGTCACCGGACAATGCTTTGTTACCCAGTTTGGTTGCAGAACATAATTGAAAACATTTCATAATTAAAAAAATGCAAATGAACTCGCTGTTCTCTATAAAGGACAATTAGTTAGACTTATCATTAGTTCCGTTTTTTTGAACGCATGCTATTTCAACACCGAAGCCCCGATAGTATTTCCATCCATGTTGCCAGAAAGCGTTATGATTTGATTCTTAATTGAACATGTTCCGTTATGATGTATGTCTCTGGTCACTATGCAGTAACTGTTACAGGAAGCACAATAAGCCCTAAAGAGTGTTTATATCCCCCCTCATAAAGAGATATTCTCCCTGGTTGTGACACAAACACACGTTCATACTCAGGACCAGACTGCAAAGTTACAAAGTCGTTTTCTGTTGTCGTTTGACTTGGTTTTATTTATTTTAAACTCGTAGGAAATGCGAGTCGACTTAAACATGTATTTTCTTCCTTGTTTTCGTTCATCCATCGTTTGTTTTGAACGGTACAAAAAAAAAGATGGTTTTGAAAAAAATGTGATTTGTATATTGTAAGGTGTACTATATTTTGTCCTTCAAATAAAAAAACTAACAAAAACAGACATGACACTTTAAACTCTCTGGTTAGAGTCCATCACAAGAGTGGGGCTGTGGGCGTGCGAGCCTCAAACTGCATTGGGGAGCCCTCCCTGAGTGATGGGAGAGAGTTTCACCTAGGTGGAACTTGTCTAGCCGGAGTAACAGGGGGAACTGCCTGGGTGAGGACGGTCAAGAACGATGACCCGCAGGTGGTCGTGCCGGAATGAAAGTACTCAAATTCTACCTGATCCAAACCGAACGTGCTTTGTGCCACGCGTTGGGGAACCCTCCCTTATTAATGGGAGAGAGTTCTACGTAGGTGGAACCTGCCTAGCCAGGGTTACAGGGAGAACCACAGGAGAGCGGACGGTCGAGAACGATGACTCCCTAACGCGTGGCGCAAAGAAGATGTTATCTAGTAGTAAGTTCCACCTACGTTAAACTCTCTCCCGTTACTTTAAACTCTCTGGTTAGACTCCATCACAAGAGAGGAGCTTTGGGCACGCGAGCCACAAACCGCCCGTTCAAACCAAACGTGTTTGTGTAAGTGAACCCCTGAAAGCCAGAGGATAAACATGGTGAAGATACCTTAACAACATCAGGTGACCCTCAAACAGCAGCTTACTTTGCGTGGTGTCGACACTCTGTAGTGATGCTGGGAGATTGAAAGCCGTGCCAATCACCTGTGTGTTCATGTGTGTGACACCGTACTGGCTCTGAAGCAGCAGCCATGCCGTGTCTTAATTGCAGAGCGATCGTTAAAAGACAACATCTCTCTCTCTCTCTCTTCCATCTGACTCTCTCTCCCTTTCTCTCATGGCTGTCTCCTCTTTCTCTTCTCTCACTTCTCAGTCCTCCCTCCTCTCCTCTCTCCCCCCTCCCTTCCCCCCTCTCTCTCTCTCCTCTCTCCCCTCCCCTTCCCCCCTCCCCCCCTCTCTCTCTCCCCTCCCTTCCCCCTCCCCCCTTTCTTTCTCTCTCTCCCCTCCTTCCCCTCTACCCCCTCTCTCTTCTGCTCTCTCAAGATCCGGCTATCCTCTGAGGACGATGCCTCTGGGGGCCCAGGAGAGAAGCACATCTCTCTCCAGCATGCGCCCTCCTTCCTTCACATCTCCTCTCCATTCACTCTGGCACTCTTCATTTTTTTTGGTATGAAATTTTCATCCTTCTTCTGCTTCTTCTCTCCTCTCTCTGGCTCTCTTCTCTCTCTCTCTCTCTCGGTGAGTCACTGCCTCTCTCTCTCTCTCCCTTCTCTCCGTCTCTCTCTCTCTCTCTCTCGCCTCTCTCTTCTTCTCTCTCTCTCTCTTTCTCTCTCTTCTTCCTCTCTCTCTCTCCTCTGGCTCTCTCTCTGAAATAGCTTCTCTCTGTTAATGTAATTAGCACTGGTAAAGGAGGGCAGTTAATTACCCACTATTTTTTTGATCGGGTAATTAACGTTGTGCCAGAGAACAGCAACTGTTTCATTAACACGGCGCTCAAAGCGGCGAGGGGGCGGAGAGGCAAGCGTCTGTGTGCTGCGGAGCTCCACCTCTCACCAAGACTGTGTGTGTGAATACCTCCACCTATCACCAAGGCTGTGTGTGTGAGTACCTCCACTCTCAACCATGGATGTGTGTGTGTGAGTACCTCCACCTATCACCAAGGCTGTGTGTGTGAGTACCTTCACCTCTCACCAAGGCTGTGTGTGAGTACCTCCACCTATCACCAAGGCTGTGTGTGTGAGTACCTCCACCTCTCACCAAGGCTGTGTGTGTGAGTACCTCCACCTCTCACCAAGACTGTGTGTGTGAGTACCTCCACCTCTCACCAAGGCTGTGTGTGTGAGTACCTCCACCTCTCACCAAGACTGTGTGTGAGAGTACCTCCACCTATCACCAAGGCCGTGTGTGTGAGTACCTCCACCTCTCACCAAGACTGTGTGTGTGAATACCTCCACCTATCACCAAGGCTGTGTGTGTGAGTACCTCCACCTCTCACCAAGGCTGTGTGTGTGAGTACCTCCACCTCTCACCAAGGCTGTGTGTGAGTACCTCCACCTATCACCAAGGCTGTGTGTGTGAGTACCTCCACCTCTCACCAAGGCTGTGTGTGTGAGTACCTCCACCTCTCACCAAGGCTGTGTGTGAGTACCTCCACCTATCACCAAGGCCGTGTGTGTGAGTACCTCCACCTCTCACCAAGACTGTGTGTGTGAGTATCCACCTAATCACCAAGCGTCTGTGTGCTGCGGAGCTCCACCTCTCACCAAGACTGTGTGTGTGAATACCTCCACCTATCACCAAGGCTGTGTGTGTGAGTACCTTCACCTCTCACCAAGGCTGTGTGTGTGAGTACCTCCACCTCTCACCAAGGCTGTGTGTGTGTGTACCTCCACTGGGAGACAGGATCTAGAGGTGAGAGATCTAAGGAGATCCTGGATGAAGGAGAAGCAGACTCTCTCTCTCTCTCTCTGTGTGTGAGCGGACGCACCAACCGGAGCTGGGGTCTTTGTATGGTAGCTGCCTTTGTTTTTATCAAGTGGCACTTGACAACGCAAGTCAAAGCTCTCTGTCTTACTCACGCACAACCACACAACCACAGACGCACACACGCACACACACACACATGACCACATGCACACACACACATTCACGACCACATGCACACACACAACCACACACACATGACCACATATACACACACAACCACACACACACACACGACCACATGTACACACACACAACCACACTCACACACACACAACCACGCTCACACACACACAACCACGCTCACACACATTCACAAACTCACACACAACCCCACGCACACACAACCACATGCAACAACGCACCTAACCACACACACACACACGCTCTGCTCTGTACACATGCCGCTAATTTGACAACTTAAAGTCAGCTTTGTTGTCGACACCTCAAGCCTTCATCTGCTTGAGCGCTCAGTGCCCAGCGATGCAGGAACCATATGCTGCTGCTCGCCATGACGACGCTGTTGTTGTTGTTGTTGTTGTGGCTGCTGCATCAGCGGCGCCATCTCACCGTCTCTTCGCCACGCTCTAGGACCACGGCCAGGAGTCGGTGTTCCACAACCTGCCCTGATGTCTCTCATGTCTGGGGGTCCAGTTTGTAGGGGTGGTCTACCTGCATTTGGGGTCCAGTTTGTAGGGGTGGTCTACCTGCATTTGGGGTCCAGTTTGTAGGGATGGTCTACCTGCATTGGGGGTCCAGTTTGTAGGGGTGGTCTGCCTGCATTGGGGGTCCAGTTTGTAGGGGTGGTCTACCTGCACTGGGGGTCCAAAGTCCTGCTTACAGGTCTGATCGAAACGCTGAAACTGGGAAACTGGAGGTGAGTGTTTCAGTTTGTGTGAGGGGTGTGTGTGAGGGGTGTGTGTGAGGGGTGTGTGTGACGAGTGTGTGTGAGGGGTGTGTGTGAGGGGTGTGTTTGAGGGGTGTGTGTGAGGGGTGTGTGAGGGGTGTGCATGAGGGGTGTGTGTGACGAGTGTGTGTGAGGGGTGTGTGTGAGGGGTGTGTGAGTGTGACGAGTGTGTGTGACGAGAGTGTGTGTGACGAGTGTGTGTCATAAGTGTGTGTGTGACGAGTGTGTGACGGGTGTGTGTGTGTGACGAGTGTGTGACGAGTGTGTGTCATAAGTGTGTGTGTGACGGTGTTGTGTTCATAAGTGTTGTTGTGTGTGAGGTGTGGGTGTGATGAGTGTGTGACGGGGTGTGTTGATGAGTGGTTATGACGTTTGGGCTGAAAAAGACGTAAAGGGGTGTGTGACGGGTGTGTGTGTGACGAGTGTGCATTGGTGACGGGTGGTTTGACGGTGTGGGGTTGTGTGTGACGAGTGTGTGACGGGTGATTCTGTCTGCACTGCAGGGCTTCCCAGCTCTTCTAAGATCGTCAAGAAGAGCAAGATTCATCAGATTTGCACGTTTCTACAGCAGGTAACGTGTCATGTTCCTGTGATAGAACACTAGAACACGTTTATAATAAAGAGGAACAAAATAAAGCTGAGGAGCAGAATCAGCCCTCCTCTCCTGGGATGTGTTTGTGTTTATACTCCTAATGACCCCTCTGGCCACAACACAGCCTTGAGGTAGGAGGACTCTGGCCACAACACAGCCTTGAGGTAGGAGGACTCTGGCCACAACACAGCCTTGAGGTAGGAGGACTCTGGCCACAACACAGCCTTGAGGTAGGAGGCCTCTGGCCACAACACAGCCTTGAGGTAGGAGGACTCTGGCCACAACACAGCCTTGAGGTAGGAGGACTCTGGCCACAACACAGCCTTGAGGTAGGAGGACTCTGGCCACAACACAGCCTTGAGGTAGGAGGACTCTGGCCACAACACAGCCTTGAGGTAGGAGGACTCTGGCCACAACACAGCCTTGAGGTAGGAGGACTCTGGCCACAACACAGCCTTGAGGTAGGAGGACTCTGGCCACAACACAGCCTTGAGGTAGGAGGACTCTGGCCACAACACAGCCTTGAGGTAGGAGGACTCTGGCCACAACACAGCCTTGAGGTAGGAGGCCTCTGGCCACAACACAGCCTTGAGGTAGGAGGACTCTGGCCACAACACAGCCTTGAGGTAGGAGGACTCTGGCCACAACACAGCCTTGAGGAGGACTCTGGCCCCAAGGTGTGTGTGTGTGTGGGGAAGGGGGAGGAGGCCAGTGTGTGTGGTGTGTGGGGGCGGGGAGCCAGTTGTGTGTGTGCGTGTGTGTGTGTTGTGAGGGGGGGTGGAGGCTGGTTGTGATGTGTGTGTGTGTGTGGGATTGTGCACACATGTGTGGGGGTGGGGCTCGTTGAAGGCTGTGTGTGTGTGTACCGCGTGTGTGTATGGGATGTGAATGCGTACCCCTCTCTAACTTGACTATGAATGCAGACACAGTTTAACTAATGTAAAATAGGCTGAACCACAATCCCCCCCCCTACACACACACACACAACACACACCCCAAAAAAGCACAACTTGCCACGACAACTATTTGGCTCTTAGTTTGGCGTTTTGGCTCGATTCCACCCGGTTACTCTAGTCCTCTGCTGGCCAATCACTAAGTCCTGCATTGTTGTCCATTAGACTACCGGACCCTTTTTCCTTTTTCCAAAATGAACCCCCTCCCCTGTCCTCCCTGGCCCCGCCCCCCCCCTGCCCCCTCGGCCCCCGCATCGCCCCCCCAGCCCCCTGGGTATCAGTAGAGTGGGGTGGCAGATGGAAGAGACAGAGAGCAGCCCCATGAGGAAACCCACTGACAAAGCACACACACACACACACACACACACACACACACACACCACCCAGACCAGACACACCACAGCACACACACACAGGACCACGAGCAGCACACACACCACATTACACACACACACACAGGCAGACACCACATTACAACAGGACAGACACGGCGTACACACAACTAGGACTAGGATCACCATCCACTATCAACTCTTACACACACACACACACACGCACATTCCAGTTACAGGACAACAACATACAACAACCACACACAACAACCACACAGGACAGATACTCACAGCACACGCACATGAGGACAGACACACACACAACTCATACACACACACAGGACAGACATGCACACAACCCATACACACACAAACACAGGAAAGACACAAACACACACACCACACTTACATACACGTATCACACACACATCTCACACACTCACACACACACCTCACACACACACACCCCACACACAGGACAGACAAACACACACCCCACACATACGTACATGCAAACACAGTCCAGCCCACATGCATCACACACACTCCACACACACCCCACACACACACATACACACACACACCCCACACACACATACATGCAAACACAGTCCAGCCCATCTCACCCCTCCCCAGACACACACACACGCACACACACATACATGCAAACACAGTCCAGCCCATCTCACCCCTCCCCAGACACAAACCTCATCTGTCCACCCAGAGCTTTTGTTCCCCTCTGGCAGAAGTAAAAGCATAGAGAACACAAAGGTGATCCCTCTGGCCCTGCCTAACTGCTGTGTGTGTGTGTGTGTGTGTGTGTGTGTGTGTGTGCGTGTGAGTGTGTGTGTGTGTGTGTGAGTGTGTGTGTGTATGTATGTGTGTGTGTGTGTGTGTGTGTGCGTGTGTGTATGTGTGTGTGTGTGTGTGCGTGCGTGTATGTGAGTGAGCGTTGTGAGGATGTATGTGAGCGGTGTGACGTATGTGGTTATGTGAGTGTTAGTGTTTGTGAGCGTGCGTGCGTGCGTGTTAGGGAGTGTGTGGGCGCACGTGTCCAAGCATACGATACATAAAGTGTTACTGTGTGAGCAGTTGATGAAGCCCTCATCTCAAACATTAAACTCAGCAGCTTCCGGAAGACCTTGACTGCCTCCTAATTACTCTGCTGCTCTGCGCTTCTGTTAGACAAATAACTTTCCAAACACCATCTCTCACTGATCAACTCCCATGCAGCCAAACAGATAACTAGATTTTGTTGATAGTTAGATAACGGATGTGCCTGTTTGATCTGACCCGTTTAAAATTAATTACAAACTCCGTTATATAATTTTGGTGGTTTTTTGTAATTTTGGTTTAAAGTAGGTCTTATAAACCACGTGTGTTGAACTGGTGCACGCGACCTACACAATCGGATCGAAGTCAGGAGATATCCAGTCTCTTTTTTCGTTTGTTTTATATTTCCTTTGATATTTTACTCGATATTTTACACTTTAATGCAATGATACCACATAATATCGTTTTTAATCAGGGATAAAATCGAGTCCAGGCAAATGACTCTTATCGGCATTTAGAAGTGGAGGTCTGGAGAGGTGAGAAGGCTACACCCGTGATTAATGACTCTCACGCGGTGACAGTGGTGGGTTCCCGACGTGGTGGCTGCATCCTACACGGAGGAGAAACGCACCCTCGCTGGCCTAATTGACCCGGCTTCTGTAAGGCTATCCATCACCCGTAGTCCAGGATCTCCCCCTAAAGAAACACATTATTCAAGGCTAAGTTAGTTAACCAACTACCGTCTTCCTCTTTTCCTTAATGGTATTAGGCCTACTGTAGCTTTGCGCATGCGTGTCTTGTAACACGGGAAGCGCTGTTTGAGAGTTGAGCAAATTGAACAAAACCAAACAAAATGTAAGTGGAACCGATTTTGGCGCATGATTAAAGTTGGTACGTTTACTTAACGAATACAAACGGATATATAATCGTTAGTGAGGCTGAGACTATGAAACACGAAAAGCGTTGTCGTCCGGCCACAACCGCTAACGCATTTTACGGCGTGTTTGAGTGTTCTTCAACACAAGTGGCTGACATTAATTGGCATTCACAGGTTCCCTTTGACAGACGGTATGCGGTCCATTCTGACCTGGAGACCGATCTCCTGTTGAAGTGCCATTGAATGTGCTGTTATGAATCACGTCTTTTAAAGAAGCAATCGACCCAAGCCGATTTAAACGGAAATCTTATCCCCCCGCTACCAGTATCAAGTAGCTACTTGACGTGCTTGTGTTATTACGTAAAGTGAGGAGATATTTAGGGTCCCTGAATGCTCCTCAGGCCCGTGGGTGATGCTGTCTTGCGGGTTAGTTTCAGAGAACACAGTCGGTGCCCCGAAGCTGTGGGTCTGTGAGATGATAGTGTTGGTCTGAACCCTTCTTCACTCCTGGACAGGAACACGTGTCATCCTGGTGCTCTCTCCAGGACCGAGAGGAGAGAAGAGGAGTGGAGGGGAGAGGGAGAGGGCAGGGGAGGAAAGGAGAGGGGGAGAAGAGAGGAGCGAAGGGGAGAGGGAAGGAGAGGAGAGGAGAGGGGAGAACAGAGGAGTGTAGAGGAGAGGAGTGGAGGGGAGAGAAGAAAGGAGTGGAGGGAGGAGTGGAGAAGAGAGGAGGGAGAGGGGAGGAGGGGAGGAGGGGAGTGATGTATCAGTTGGAAGGGCTGTGGCTAGGAACTGGTGTGAGCAGGACAAATGATGTCTATTTCCCACAGGGTAACTTAGCCATACCACAAGCTCCCGGAATAACCTCCTGCCTCTCTCCCACCAAGAAACATGGCCCGGGGCATTCAAACGGCAAGCAGACTTAGTAAGAAAGCAAGATCGGACAGAATCTGTCTGGATGGGTCTGGGTCTATTTTCATCCAGATGATTTAGCTACCAGGAATTATGGCCCATTATGTTTCCATATGGATATTGTATGTCTGGTCACTGATCATTTGGACATAGGAGCTAATCTATTTATTGCGCCCCCCATCAAATGAAGACGTTCATATGATGAGTTTTAAAAGTGCGATTGTTTAAAAAAAGCTATGGAGCGCCATCTACTGGTGAAAGAAACGACCGTCACATTTCCTGTTGATCTGATTCGACATCGCACAATTTTATTGGTTTAAGTGAATTGCTTTGTCTCAAAACTGAAATTCTTGCTAAATTAAATTGAGTTTTTCTTTATCTTGGTCTGTAGCAAGCTGCTGTGTGTGTATATGTGTGTTTGTGTATGTGTGTGTGTGTCAAAACCTGTCACACTTCACCACAACCGTCACCATAACAGTCTCTCCGAGGGTAGCAACACTGTAACAACTAATAGCCAAAATATCAACACGCCCATCATCCAAACACCAAACATGCATCAATATGCAGACGGCTTTCTAATCAAATAAATCCATTCATTAAGAGAGCTGCTGGTATTTCTGCTTTTGCATTAATTACATAGTCATTACCATATCAATTAGAAAAATCAGAGATCATGTAATTAAGGTTTAACCAGAAGCACCTGCTGCCAGTGTGTGTACGTTTGTGTTGGTGCTTGTTTATGCAAGCGTGCGTGTGTGTGAGCATGAATGCGTGTGTGTGAGCATGAATGCGTGTGTGTGAGTGCGTGTGTGTGTGTGTTCCCAGGTTCTAATTCTCAATTGCTTCAGCCATAATGACAGGACTTTCCCCCAATCCAATCTATAGCTTGCCCTGCTCGATATATCCCGAGTATTTTTGTTTTTGTTGACCTTAAGGACCCGGATGTAGGAGGGGTGTGGTTGGGTGGCAGGGAGGGGGGTGTGGCGGTGAGAAGGGGGGGGGTCGGTGGGGTCTGAGGAGGAGCCGGGATGTGCGTGGAGGAGGGGTGGGTGGCGGTAAAAAGGAGGGGGGGTCGGTGGGTGGAGGGAGTGGGGTAACGCCGCGATAAGAAGAAGGAAAGGGGCCGTGGGTGGGTGGGAAGGAGGGGGGTGTGCGGGTAACTGGTGGGATGGGAGTGAGAGGGATTGGTGGCGTGGAGCAGGAGGGTGTAGTGGTACGGGTGAAGAGTGGGCCGGGCCTGAGCGTTGCGTTGTCGGTTTTTTTGTAGGAAAGGGGGTTGGTTCTTTTTGTGTCTCGTGAGAGGTCTTGAAAAAACAAACCAAGTGGAGGGGAAGTGGTGCGGGGTGAAAAGTGAGCCGGCGTGGTAGGGTCGGACTAACACTGGGGTGGAGGTGAGGGGGCATTGGGATAGCCGGTGAAGAGGCGGAAGGTGGGTTTGGTTGTGGGTTTGAGGGGATCGGTGGCTGTCGAGGATGTGGACAGGTGTGTCCTCTGTGGGTGGTAGGTGTGTATAAGGAGTTGGATATTGGTGTAAGTCCCGAGGAGGAGGGAAGGGACGAGTACCATAACGAGGGTCGGTAGGGGTGGGAGGTGTAGGGGGGCTGAGTGGCCGCTGGAGAAGCGGGGTGGGTGGGTGAAGGAGTGGGTGGGTTGGTGAAGGAGGGGGTGGTTTTGTGGTTAGGCTGGTGGAGGAGTGTGCGGTGGCGGTGGGTGTGAAGGAGGTGGGTGGGGCTGTGCGTTTAAGAGTGATAGAGCGTGTATAGAGGGGGGCTTTAGGTTGGGTGAAGGAGCGGTCGGATGTGTGCTGGTGGTTTGTAGTAGGGGATGGTTGGCGTGGAGTGAATGTGAGGCGTTTGTGTGTGGGGTCGATATTGGAAGGCGGTGGGTTGGGGCGTGTGCGGAGAGCGAGCGGGCGTAAAAAATCGGTGATGTTGTGGTAGGGTGCTGTGTTGTGTTAAAAGGGCGGTTAAGTTGAAGAGCGTTTCACCGCGATTTCCTAATTGGTTTGCAGGGCGACGAGCATGCTATTTAGAAAAGGAAAGAAAACGGAGAACAGGCGTCGAGGAGAAAGGCGATGTCTTAAAGAACAGAACAGGGAGAGAAGGCACTCCAAAGTTGTTCAACAAGGAAAGACTGTGTGTGTGCGTGTTGTGTGTGTTGTGTGTCCCATCTGATGTGTGTGTATGTGTGAGTGTGTGTGTGTGTGTGTGGTTCTATGAGTTTGGTAGGTTGACCCTGGTGGTGGAGAGCCAGAGGGGGCAGACGGGGGGGACAGGGGGGCAGAGGGGAGACTGAGGACCCAAGCTGGGGGGAAGGACGGAGGGAGGGGGCAAAGGAGGAAGATGGAAAACATTTGCGAAACGAGAGAAGGAAACAGAGATCATGACAGTGACAAACACACCATGGAGTGAGCTAGTAGTAGGCAAGAGTGAGGAGGCGCGCAGAAAGGGAAAAAAGGGAAGAAGGCACATGGGCGTGGAGGGGGGAGGCAGGGGGAATGGGGCTCAAGGGGGCACGAGGGCCCCAGAATGGCACCTCCGGTCTCCCCCCTACTTCCTTTTCAACCTTCTCTCCCTTCCTCTCTCCATCCCTTACCCCCTCTCTCTCTGTCTCTCTCCCTTCCTCTCTTCATCCCTTAGCCCCCCCTCTCTCTGTCTCTCTCTGTCTCTCTCTGTCTCTCTCTCTCTCTCACTCTCTTCCTTCCTCTCTCCCTTCCTCTCCCCATCCCTTACCCTCTCTCCCTCCCTCCCCCTACCTTCCTCTCTACCCCCATTTTTCTATGTCAGTCTCTCTCCCTTCCTTTCTCTCCTCTCTCCCCCCCTCTCCCTTCCTCCCTCCCTCCCTCCCTCCCTCCCTCTCCCTTCCTTCTCTCTCTCCCTAGTTGCTATTTGACCTCTGCAGAACGCTGTCACTCTCCCATCTGGGTCTAAGACTGTGGCATAGAGTGCTGCATGGTTAGCAAGCGAATCAATTAAATAACTTAAGGAACTTTACCAAAACATCAGAGAGATGTGTGTCACTCAGTACTTGCTGTAAGGGGATGGACGAGTGGGTGATCAGTGTGAAGTACATCTAAAGGTTGAAACATATTGAAAAACTACAAAAATGGCAGGAGTGACTCATTTCGTTGTAGTCTCAAACACGGACGACTCATCTCTTTGACATATAAAGCTGGAGTTGTTGAATATCAAGCGAGATAGAAAAAGGAATACATCCGTTGAAATCCGTTTTTTAACACTTTGATCGCGGCGTGTTTAACAGTCCCGGTAAACAGTTCTGTATAGGATGTCCACCCCACCCAACACTGAACAAGCCAAGACTACGTTAGGCTTTTTCAGTCAAGACGCTCTAACACAGTATCGCCAGAATCGGGCTAATTTCTATCGTTCAAATGATTTCAGCAGTCGCGTTCATCAAACAACCAACCGCAACGACAGCACGCTCTGGGTTTAACAGAACAGCGATACCTCGTGGCACCACTAGATGGCGACAGCAAGCCGAAGAAGAGCTGCTCTCGTCTCAGCTTCCAGGTTGCGGTGTGTTTGCTGGGCTGTCCCAACAGAGACCTCCCCTTCGCGGTGGCTATCCCGCTCCTTCCTCCGTGGTGCAGTGCAGTGCCGTGCAGGAAGCATGCAGTACCACCATCTACCACAGAGGGCGCTGGGAACCAGTGTTTAGCCACCAGTCTCTGCTTAAATCTTCTTTTTTTAAATCCTCCTCCAGGTTGTTTACGATGATTACTGAGATGATTTACAGCAGGTTAAGCACATATAACCAGACAGATAATGAGTCTTTCGAAAATGAGAGTCTTTCACCAGTAGGCGACATTTGAAAATGGTTCCCCAACATTACTTGACTCCGACCTCAGAAACACTATAGAACTTCTGCTCTCCTCATCCTCAATCAACTGTTATTTTCACACGCACCATTCACACGTGGCTTTGGGTAAAGGTGTCTTGATAAATCAATAGAAATATATAAATGTTACCCTAAACCTGCAGGGTCTCCTGAGGCTGCAGTAGTCACCACCACCACCGGGGGGCGACCTGCACCACCTGGATTCTGTTTCTTATTGAGAGAAGGGAATTTAGGCTTTAAACAGCTATAATCCATCTTAGTTTTGTATAAGAAAAGGCAGCATTATGAGAATTCAGACTATGACATACCTGGTGTGCTGCAACAAAGGATGACATGTAGGAAACAGGAAGTTACTCTTCTTGGATAATAACCACTTCTGCTCCAGAAACACAATCTGGTATCAATGTGTGCCTGTATAAGTGTGTGTGTGAGTGTAAATGTGTATAAGTGTGTGTGCATGTATAAGTGTGTGTGTGTGTGTGTAAATGTGTGTGTATAAGTGTGTGTGTGAGTGTAAATGTGTGTGTATAAGTGTGTGTGCGCGTGCATGTAAATGTGTATAAGTGTGTGTGCATGTATAAGTGTGTGTGTGTGTGTGTATAAGTGTGTGTGTGTATAAGTGTGTGCGTGCATGTAAATGTGTATAAGTGTGTGTGCATGTATAAGTGTGTGTGCATGTATAAGTGTGTGTGTGCATGTAAATGTGTATAAGTGTGTGTGCATGTATAAGTGTGTGTGTGTATAAGTGTGTGTGTCCATGTAAATGTGTATAAGTGTGTGCGTGTGCTTGCATGTAAATGTGTATAAGTGTGTGTGTGTGCATGCATGTAAATGTGTATGTAAATGTGTGTATAAGTGTCTGTGCGTGTGTGCATGTAAATGTGTATAAGTGTGTGTGCATGTATAAGTGTGTGTAAATGTGTGTATAGGTGTGTGTGCATGTATAAGTGTGTGCATGTGTGTGTGTGCGCGTGCATGTAAATGTGTGTATAAGTGTGTGTGTGTATGCATGTGTATACGTGTGTGTGCATACTGCCCACTTTACATTCTGTATATAGTGTTAGTCTATCTTAGTCTATTTTATTCTTAATTTTATGCATGCCTTTTATATATTTTTTATATATTTTAATACTTTATCCATTGCTTTATGTTGGACCTACGCCGAAGCAAGTTCCTATGTTTGTGAACTTCACTGATAATGGCAATAAACGGTTTCTGATTCTGATTCTGATTCATATATAAGTGTGTGTGCATGTATGCAAATGTGTGTATAAGTGTGTGTATAAGTGTGTGTTTAAGTATGTGTATGTGTGTGTGTGTGTGTGTGTGTGTGTGTGTGTGTGTAGGCTATCATGATGTTAGGCTGTCACAGACAGGCCTGTGTCGGTCGAGCCCTTCAGGAAGTGTCAGGTATGTGATGTCATCAGTGTCAGGTATGTGATGTCATCAGTGTCAGGTATGTGATGTCATCAGTGTCAGGTATGTGATGTCATGTGTGTGTATATGGTGTGTATGTGGTGTGTGTGTATATGGTGTGTGTGTGTGGTGTGTGTGTATATGGTGTGTGTGTGTGGTGTGTGTGTGGTGTGTGTGTGGTGTGTGTCTATGTGTGTGGTGTGGGTCTATGTGTGTGTTGTGTCTGTGTGGGATGTGTGTGTGTCTGCTGTGTGTCCATGTGTGTGGTGTGTTTGTGTGTGATGTGTGTGATTTTTGTCTAAGTTTGTGGTGTGTCTGTCTGTGTGTCTATGTGTGTCTATGTGTGTGGTGTGTCTGTTTGTGTGTCTATGTGTGTCTATGTGTGTGGTGTGTCTGTTTGTGTGTCTATGTGTGTCTGTGTGTGTGGTGTGGGTCTATGTGTGTGTCTAATCGTGTGTCCCTGTGTGGTCTGTGTGAGGTGTGTGTGTAATATGTGTATATATGTGTAGTGTGTGTGGTGTGTGTGTGTGTGTGTGTGTGTGTGTGTGTGTGTGTGCGGGCCTGTCAGGGCTGGGCCTGGTTTAAGCAGGGCAGCAGAGCGGTTAATGTGCTGGCT
>BROE01000025.1:7640107-7656357 GCA_036571765.1 Plecoglossus altivelis
AATAGAGGAGATACTCAGCAGTATCTGACCGATGTTGCCACCTGGTGTGGAAACAGGAGATTGCATGAGGGCGCTGTTTAAATCTGACATCACCCTCCAGAACCAGTGTGGGGCTGGGGGGGACGGGATCAGAGTCCCTGGGGTTGGATGGAGGGAGAGGGGCTGGGGGGGAAGAGTCCCTGGGGTGGATGGAAGGAGAAGGGGCTGGGGGGGGAAAGAGTCCTGGTGGATTGGAAGGAGAGGGGCTGGGAGATGAAGATCCTGGGAGGTGGAGGAGGGAAGAGGGGCTGGAGAATGACAGAGTCCCTGGGGCTGGATGGAGGGAGAGGGCTGGAGTGACAGAGTCCCTGGGGGTGGATGGAGGGAGAGGGGCTGGGAGATGACAGAGTCCCTGGGGCTGGATGGAGGGAGAGGGGCTGGGAGATGACAGAGTCTGGAGGTGGATGGAGGGAGGAGGGGCTGGGAGATAGAATAGTCTGGGCTGGAGAAGGGAAGAGGGGCTGGGAGATGAATGTCCTGGGGGTGATGGAGGGATGAGGGCGGGGAGATTGACACGAGTCTCTGGGGCTGGAAGGAGGAGAGGGGCTGGGGATGATACAATAGTCCCTGGGATGGATGGAGGGGAGGGGCTGGGAGGATGAAGAGTCCCTGGGTGTTGGATGGAGAGAGATGGGTGGGGAGATGACAGAGTCCCTGGGGTTGGATGGAGGGAGAGGGGCTGGGGAGATGACAGAGTCCCTGGGGTTGGTCGTCTTCCAGGAGGTGCATCATTAGTACACCGCCTGCACACCTCGTCTGTCTCCAGGGAACTTCTGTTTGGATTCAGGGGAAAGTTTTCTCCTTTTTGGCCCTTGGCGGCTTCTGTGTGTGGTGTATGTGTGTGGTATCTGGATGTGGGTGTGGATTGGTGTGTGTGTGTGTTTAATGTGTGTGTGGGTGTGTGTGTGTTAACTTACTGTACGTACGTACGTAGAACGTACCTGCAGAGAACCAATCTACTGTGGCTGAGTTTCTCGGATGACTAACACTAATCGTTTCTGTCAAGTTGCACAGTGTGCCCAGCAGTAAAATCGCACACACACACACACATCCAACACACACACCATCCTAAACACACACATCCAACACACACACACATCAACACATACGCATGCACACATCCAACACACACACTCCAATACACACACCACCCCATCGAACACACTATCCAAGCCACACCCACATCCAACACAACCAAGCATCAACACATCGTCACACTCCAACCACCCAAGCAAAGTCATTGAGAACTTTGTTTGGAATTTTGATCGTTTTGAAAAAAAAAAAAATGGAATTTTTATTTGATCATCATGGATCAAATCTGAGACTCCCATGTCCAATTGTTCGGCCTGTGAGACCTTCCTTCTGCCTTCAGAGTGTCTCTTCAGAGTGTCTCTGGGAGATACTGCTGGTATGCTGGTCTCTCTCTCGGTCTCTCCCTCCTTAAGTCTTCCACAAGTTCTGCAATCACACTTTTCCATTCCTTCTTCCTCCTCTCCTCTCTCCTCCATCCTTCATCCATCCTCTTCTCTCACCCTCCTTCCTCCCCCATTCCTCCCCTTGGCCCTCCTCTCATCCTCTCTCCCCCCTTCTCCTCCCTTCCTCCACATTCTCTTGGCTCTCCTCATCCATCATCCAACCCTCCTTCTCCTCCTCCTCTCTCTCCACTTCCTCCCCCTCTCCTACCTCCACCAACATCCCTCTCCTTCATCCATCCCTCCCTTCTCCCCCTCTTCCTCACCATTCCTCCCCCCTTGCCCTCCATTCCTTCTCACTCTCCCCTTCTCCCCCCCATTCCTCCACCTTCTCCCCCCTTGCCGCTCCCGATGCCTTCAGTCCAGCTCACCCTTTATCTCCTCCTCCTTCTCCACATTCCTCCCCCCTTGCCTCCTCCCTCCTTCTCCATCTTCCTCCCTTCTCCCTCCTCCTTCCTCCACCATTCCTCCCCCCTTGCCCTCCTCCATCCTTCATCCAACCCTCCCTCTCACCGATCTCTTCTAAGCAACCATTCTGCCCTTGCCCTCCTCCATCCTTCATCCAACCTCTCCCCTTCTCCCCTCCTGTCTTCCCCATTCTACCGGACTTGCTCCTCCATCCTTGCTATCCAACTCCCCCCCATCCCCCTCCTTCCCCCCACATTCCTCCCCCCTGTAGGGTAATAGCCAGCATGGCTGCACGTGATGGACAGCTTCTCTGATTCCACAGGAGGAGCCGCCTGGCTCAGCTTAGGGTCCTGCTCTCTCCTGGGGGCACACAGGTCTTTATAGCCTGCACGACTGCCAGAAAGCGCTTACACTGTGTGTGAGTGTGGTGTGAGTGTGTGTGGTGTGAGTGTGTGTGTGTGTGTGGTGTGTGTGAGAGATAGAAGTGTGTCACCATTAAGCAGCATATATCGTCTTGGTCTCAATGACTAAAGTAATTACTGGATCAATAGAGGACTGTCCTTCTCTTCCTCACCTTGTCTCCCTCACCCCTCCTCCTCCCCTCACCTCTCCTTTTTCTGCTTCACCTCTCTCTTCCCTCACCTCCCTCTCTTCTCTACTCGTCATTCCTCGCCTCCCTCCACTTTGGTTCTATAATTTGATGCTCCTCTATTTCATTTCACATGCTTTAATAACACAATAATGTCTATACTGCTCTCAGGTCCTTAGGGAAAGCGGAAATTTGTCAGAGTGTGTTTGATATACTGCCTATCTTCATGGAATAATTCTGATCTATTCCCTCCTTCTCCCACCCTCTCCTCTCCCCTCCTCCTCTCTCCCCCCCATCTTTCCAACGTCCCTCCTCCCCCTCTCCCTCCTCCTCCCCCTCGCCCTTCTTCCACCTCCTTCCTCCCTCCTCCCCTCTCTCCTCCCCTCCCCCTCTTCCACCCCCTTCCTCCCCTCTCGCTCTCCTCTTCCACCAGGTCATCAACACATTATTTTGAGGGTTTTCTCCTTTTTTATCATTCATCAGTTATCCTTCCTTCCTGCTCTCTCTTCATTCAACGGTTTTTCACTTTACAACTTCCTGTGAGTCATGAAACGGATGCCCTCCTCCTACCCTCCCTCCTCCCTCCTTCTCCTTCCTTCCTTCTGCCTCCCTCCTCCCTCCCTCCCCCTCCCTCCTCCGTGCTTCTCTCTCTGCATTCTGTTCTCTCCCTCCTCCCTCCCTCCCTCCCTCCCTCTCTGTCTCCATGAAAACCTTCATGGCCTTGTTATTCCAGGACTGTGTTCTGTCCACACCACACCAGCCTCTCAGCTCCGACACACCTGGTTCACATGAACGGGTCGTAACCAGGATTCTGCTGAGCTTCATAACGACCCGTTCATCTGAACCAGGTGTGTCGGAGCTGGGAAACATCTAGAACGTACAGAACAAAGGGTTCTGAGGATCAGGATTGAGAAAAACAATACTGCATGAACATTAAATATGTAGTACTTTTAAGTTCCAGCTGTGATTAAAGTCAGTACAGGATTGTATAGTACAGCATAGTACAGTACCATTTAGTACAGCATAGTACAGTACCTTGTAGGACAGTATAGAACAGCAATATAAAGCAATATGTAATAAAGAGGACATTCAGGAGCAGTTGTCTGACACACTCTAGGTACACAGTGTGTTCTTCACTAAACAAAGTCTGGAGGTAAGAGTTTGTTTGTGTGCACACGCAAGCTTGTTTATGTGTTCATATGTGAGCTGGTGTGTGTATGTGTGTGTGAGCTTGTTAACGTGTGTGTGCATACAGTATGTGTGTGTGGTGTGTGCTTGTTAACATGTGTGTGTGCATACAGTGTGTGTGTGTGTGAGCTTGTTAACGTCTGTGTGCATACAGTATGTGTGTGTGTGTGTGTGTGCTTGTTAACATGTGTGTGTGCATACAGTGTGTGTGTGTGTGTGTGTGCATACAGTATGTGTGTGTGTGTGTGTGCTTGTTAACATGTGTGTGTGCATACAGTATGTGCGTGTGTGTTCTGCACATGGCAGTGCACAGTCATTCCAGGCATCTGTTCCCGTCAACAGCAAGATGAATGAGGAGGGAAAGAAATCTAGCTGTGTAGACAGAGTAGAACGGAAGAGAGGGCGAGAGATATAGAGGTCGGATGGGGGAGGAGGGAGAGAGAGAGAGAGAGAGAGAGAGAGAGAGATGGGGGAGAAAGAGAAATGGGGGAGGGAGACAAATGGGGGAGAGAGAGAAATGGGGGAGAGAGAAAAATGGGGGAGGGAGAGAAATGGGGGAGGGAGAAAGATAGATGGATGGAGATTAAGCATGTGTGGCAGAAATATCCCACGACAGATTGGTAAACAGATGCATTTTTTTTCGATGGTTTATCTAAACTGTCCGTGTCCAAGACTGACTATCTGACTGGCTGACTGTCCTCAGCCCGACTATCCAAGACTGACTGTCTGACTGTCTGACTGTCTGACTACCTGACTGTCCACAGCCAGTCAGGTAGTGGATGTGTTTAAGTTGCGTGATATAAAGGCATCGTGTCAAATGAATTGTGTTTGCTTTGGTCCTATTTACCAAAACCAGGTACACAAACACACACACACACAGAGTTAGCAACACACGCGTCAACACACACACAAGCACACACGCAAACACCCCTCCCTCTCATCACCCTATTCAGTGATTTAATGCTCAGATCTGCAATATTATTACGCAGAGTCATCAATTATTCACTTAGTTATGGATTCCTGTGCTCCTTCATACGGAGGGCAGGAAGACCAGGAGGAGGAGATGGGATTCAAGGTTGGAAAGGTTGAAGCTTCTTTTCTGACTCTGACGAACTGGGGAAAGATCCACGTTTCCACGGTGACAGGGATGGGAGACTTCCTCTGAGCTGAGGTTGCTGTGAGCCGGGTGTCAGTCTACGGTGGTCTGCTTGATAAAGACCAACACCGACCATCTGAATGCGTTTGTTGCGCCGCTCAAGACTAAATAATGATCCGTGGAGGAAGTGACACGGGCCGAGGGGGAAGGAGGAGGGGGTGTCGGGGGGAATGGGGACCCACAGCTTCCTCTCTGCAGCGCTCATGAATATGGAGGAGACGATCAGTGGTGCAGCGGGGAGACGAGGGGAGGGGGGAAGAGGAGTGGAGGAGAAAGATAGGAGAGGGGAGGACAGGAGAGGACAGGAGCGAAGTCGAGGGAAGGGGAGGGGAGGAGAGGGGGCAAAGGAGAGGAGAGGCGAGGCGAGGGGAGGAGGAGAGGGGAGAAAGGAGAGAAGAAGAAAGAAGAAGAGAGGGGATGAGAGGAGAGGGGAGGAGCAGAGAGAGAGGAGAGGAGGGGAGAGGAGAGGAGGGGAGGACAGGAGGAGAGGACAGGAGGAGAGGACAGGAGGGGACAGGAGAGGAGACAGAGGAGAGGAGACAGGTCTATGATGATGTATACCAGAGCACTGCAGAGTTTTAAATGATTTAACAGAAGGAGAGGTGAACTCCTCCCACCATCTCATAACACACACACACACACTCACACACACACGCACACACACACACACACACTCACACACACACACACACACGCACACCCACACGCACACGCACACACAAACTTCTGACTTTCTGATCCCTTGGCACGCTAAGAAGGCAGACTTCTTGTGGAGGAGGTGGAGGTTGAGGCCAGTCTACATGACTCCATCCAGAAGGCAGACTTCTTGGGGAGGAGGTGGAGGTTGAGGCCAGTCTGGGGGGGCTGAGGGGGTAGGTGGGGGGGGGGTAGTGGGGGGGGCTGAGGGGGTAGGTGGTGGGGTGGGGGGTAGTTGGGGGGCAGGTAGAGGGCTGTGTTAGGTGGTGGGGTGGCCAGGTGGGGGGGCAGGTCAGGGGGGGGTAGGTGGAGGCGGAGGGTGGGGGACAGGTCAGGGTAGGGTAGGTGGTGGTGGGGGTAGGTGGGGGAGTAGGTGGGGGCAGTGGGGGAAGTAGGGGGGTAGGTCGGTGTGTGGGTGTGTGAGGGGGAGGGGGGGTAGTTGGTGGTAGGGGTAGGTGGGGGAAGGTCAGGGGGGGTAGGTGGGGGGGCAGGTCAGGGGAGTAAGGTGGTAAGTGTGCAGTATCGTGCACATTCCTCTGTGTTCACTCTCTCACGCTTTTTTTTGCCATCAAGTAGGAAACTGTTCCCCTGCCAGCTGATTGGTCGGCGGTGGTTGTGGCTTCCTGCCAGAGGTTGCAGGGTCCTTCTGCTTTTAGAGTTTCAGTCGTTGTTGTTTGTTCAGAAGATTCAGGCTTCGTCCATCGCTGCATTTCTGTCCACCCTTTACTGACTGGGAGTTTCAAAACAACGTGTTCTCTGTCTGTCCCACACAAAGACCATGACAGAGCAACATCTTCTGGGTCTCCTCCACCCCTCGACCTCTCCCTCTCCTCCACCCCTCGACCTCTCCCTCTCCTCCTCCCCTCGATCCTGCTCCTCTTCTCTCCTCTCTCTGTGTCTCTTTCTCCTCTCCCTTCTTTCTTCTCTTCTTTCTCTCCTCTCTTCTCCCCTCAGTCTTCTCCTCCTCCCTCACTGCCATCTCTCCCTCTCCTCCTCCCCTCGATCCTCTCCCTCTCCTCCTCCCTCATCCATCTCTCCTCTCCTCACCCTCGCCTTCCCTCTCCTCCTCTCGCGACCTCGTCCTCTCCTCCCTCCTCTGATCTCTCCTCTCCTCCTACCCTCGGGCTCTCCTCTCCTCCTCCTCGCCACCTCCCTCTCCTTCCCCTCGATCCTCTCTCCTCCTCCTCCACTGCCATCTCCTCCCTCTCGCTCTCCCTCGATCCTCTCTCTCCTCCTCCCTCACTCCATCTCTCCTCTCCTCCACCCTCGACTCTCCCTCTCTCCTCGCCCTCGGGGACCTCTCCCTCTCCTCCTCAACCCTCTACTCCTCCACCCTCCCCTCGACGTCCCCTCTCCTCCCCTCGCCTCTCTCTCTCTCCTCCCTCGATTCCCTCCTCCACCTCACTACCTTCCCTCCTCTCTCCCTGATCCTCTCCTTCCTCCTCCCCACTCCATCTCGTCCCTCTCCCCCCCTCGACCTCTCCCCTCCCTCACCTCACTCTATTCTCCCTCTCCTCCCCTCGATCCTCTCCCTCTCCTCCTCCCCTCACTCCATCTCTCCTCTCCTCACCCTCGACTCTCCCTCTCTCCTCCCTCACTCTAATTTCCCTCCCTCCCCTCGTTCTCTCCCTACTCCTACTCATCCTCTCTCCTCCCTCTCCTTCGTCCTCTCCCTCTTCCTCCTCCCTCACTCCAGTCCTCTCCCTCTCCTACCTCGCTCCTCTCCCTCTCCTCTCACCCCTCTCTCTCTCTCTATATTTCTCTCTCTTTTTCACTCCTCTTTTTTTCTCTCCTTCTCTCTCTCCCCTCATCCATTTCTCCTCTCTCCACCCCTCGACTCTCCCTCTCCTCCTCCTCTCACTCCATCTCTCTCTCTCCCCCTGTTCTCTCCCCCTGTTCTCTCCTCCCTGTTGTCGCCCCTGTCCTGACGCCCTGTCTTCTCCCCCTGTCCTCTCCTCTCCTCCTCCCCTCACTCCATCTCTCCCTCTCCACCCCTCGATCCTCTCCCTCTCCTCCTCCCCTCACTCCGTCTGTCCCTCTCTTCCTCCCCTCACTCTGTCTCTCCCTCTTCTCCTCTTCCTCGACCTCATCCTCTTCACCTTTCCTCCTCTCATCCCAGGAGGGACACTCCTCCCTCCCTCTCCTTCACCCCCCCACCATCACCAGTATCAGGGTCTCTTCACACCTCCTCTCCCCTTCCTCTCCCTCCCTCCCTCCCTCCCTCCCAGCCCTCTAGAGTCCAAGCCCCTGAGTCTGAGGGGTGAAGAGGCCTGTTTATCTTGAAAAGGAAGGATGGGGTATCAAGTGTGGATGGGGGTGCTGATTTTCCCAGGACTGTGGTAGGGTAGACAAGACTAGGTGCAGTATGTGCATGCGTGTGAGGGTGTTCATGTGAGTGTGTGTGTGAGCGTGTGTGCATGTGAGTGTGTGTGCATGTGAGAGTGTGTGTCTGAGCTTGTGTGCATGTGAGCGTGTGTGCATGTGAGTGTGTATGTGTGAGCGAGTGTGCATGTGAGCGTGTGTGTGTGTGAGCGTGTATCTGTGAGTGTGTGCATGTGAGCGTGTGTGTGTGAGTGTGTGCATGTGAGCGTGTGTGAGCGTGTGTGTGTGAGTGTGTGCATGTGAGCGTGTGTGAGCGTGTGTGTGTGAGTGTGTGTGTGTGAGCGTGTGTGTGAGTGTGTGTGTGAGTGTGTGCATGTGCGCGTGTGCATGTGAGTGTGTGTGTGTGGAGGTCAGGTGACAGGACCCTGCTGTTCAGGCTGTGCTTCTCTCTCCTGTCCCTGGTTGACTACAGCAGCCAGCAGGCTTGGCATCAATATTGCAGACCTGTTTCAGCACTAAGAGGGAAAAAAGCAGGCACCTTTGGTCTTTGATGGGCATATTTATTATTTATTTTGAAGTGCGCTTTAGATGCACTCGTGTGCGTGCACGTGCGGGTACGTGTGTGTGTGCGTGTGTGTGCACGTGTGTGTGCACGTGTGTGTGTGCACGTGTGTGTGTGCACGTATGTGTGTGTGCACGTGTGTGCGTGCACGTGTGTGTGTGCACGTATGTGTGTGCACGTATGTGCGTGCACGTATGTGCGTGCCCTCAATGCGGCAGTGATAATCTGTTTACCTTCAGGTTCAGGGTATTTCCTTTCTCTCGTAGCGCAGGGCAGAACTAGAAGCAGCATTGGCTTGCTAATAGACGACAACACGGACAGAGCACCAGGAGAGAGAAAGAGACAGACAGAGAGAGAGAGGAGAGAGAGGAGAGAGACGTAGAGAGAGACTGCCAGAGACAGAGAGAGGCACAGAGAGAGAGACACAGAGAGAGAGGCACAGAGAGAGACAGAGAGAGAGAGGGAGAGAGACGTAGAGAGAGACTGCTAGAGACAGAGAAAGACAGAGAGAGACACACAGAGAGAGAGGCACAGAGAGACAGAGAGAGAGAGAGAGAGAGAGAGAGAGAGAGAGAGGAAGAGAGAGAGAGGGAGAGAGAGGGAGAGAGAGAGAGAGGAGGAGAGAGAGGAAGAAGAGAGAGAAGAGGAGAGAGAGGAGATGGAGGAGAGGGAGAGAGAGGAGAGAAGACAGAGAGAGAGAGAGAAGAGGAGAAGAGAGAGAGAGAGAGAAGACAGAGAGAAGAGAGAAGGAGAGAGAGAGAACAGAGAGGAGAGAGGACAGAGAGAGAGAGAGAGAGAGAAGGAGAGGAAAGAAGAGAGACAGAGAGAGAGAGAGAAAGCAGAGAGAAGAGAGAGAGAGAGTGAGGAAAGAGAGAGAGAGAGAGAGAGAGAGACAGAGAAAGAGGAAGAGGAAAGAGAGAGAGGAGAGATGAGAGAAAGAGAGAGAGAAAGAGAGAAGAAAGAGAGAGACAGAGAGGAGAGACGAGAGAGAGAGGACAGAGACAGAGAGATAGAGAGAGAGAGCAGAGACTTAGAGAGAGAGAGAGAAGACAGAGAGATAGCAGAGAGAGACAAAAGATAGAGAGAAGAGAGAGATTAGAGAGAGAGAGAAGAGAAGAAGAAAGAGAGAGTCAGAGAGATAGAGAGAGAGAGAGGAAGAGAGGAAGAGAGATAACAGCTGCTAATGGAAAAGCTCTGCATCAGTGTTAGCAAGTGTTAAGCCTGTGTCCGGTGCTCCCACTGTGCATGTGTTAAGTAGAAGGTGGACACGCACACACGCACACACACACACACACACACACACACACACACACACACACACACACACACACACACACACACACTCACACACACATGCTGACTGGGTCCTCCTCAGCATCTGCAGGTCTGCCCCCTCCGGCCTCACGCCTCACTGGAGCTTACACACACCTCTCCTGAACAGCCACTTACTGCTGAGGCCCGCGCAGAAGGGACAGCCAGGGGCAGGGCAGCCCAGGACAGCAGCTAGACACCTGGGAGAGACTGCAGGTAGATACCTGGGAGAGACAGCAGGTAGATACCTGGGAGAGACAGCAGGTAGACACACCTGCGAGAGACAGCAGGTAGACACACCTGGGAGAGACAGCAGGTAGATACACCTGGGAGATACAGCAGGTAGACACCTGGGAGAGACAGCAGGTAGACACACCTGGGAGAGACAGCAGGTAGACACACCTGCGAGAGACAGCAGGTAGACACACCTGGGAGAGACAGCAGGTAGATACACCTGGGAGAGACAGCAGGTAGACACACCTGGGAGAGACAGCAGGTAGACACCTGGGAGAGACAGCAGGTAGACACACCTGGGAGAGACAGCAGGTAGACACACCTGGGAGAGACAGCAGGTAGACACCTGGGAGATACAGCAGGTAGACACACCTGGGAGAGACAGCAGGTAGATACCTGGGAGAGACAGCTTGTAGACACCTGGGAGAGACAGCAGGTAGACACACCTGGGAGAGACAGCAGGTAGACACACCTGGGAGAGACAGCAGGTAGACACACCTGGGAGATACAGCAGGTAGACACCTGGGAGAGACAGCAGGTAGACACCTGGGTGAGACTAGTAGGAGAGAGCTGAATTAGTGGGAGAGACAGCAGGTAGACACCTGGGTGAGACTAGTAGGAGAGAGCTGAATTAGTGGGAGAGAGTTGTACTACCTGAGAGAGAAGTACTACCTGACATGATACTGGGAGAGACGTGTATTACCTGAGAGACGTACCTGGAGGAGAGACATGATGCTCCTCCTTGTTGTGAGACTAAACTCATGGATACATTTCTACCTCCCATTTCCCACAATGCAAAAGTCTTTCAGAGAGTGAAACAAAAGATGACGCAGGCTATCTGTCTGCCAGCCAAAGTTGACATGACACCTCCCATCCCCAGCTCAGCTTTGATGTGGCGTGCCGGAGAATTCCCCCCTTCGCAGACGAAAGGTTTGTTGTTAGTATGAATGTGGTCCAGACATGCGCTAATTAGCTTGCTGCTATATAATAGGAGAGCTTTGGCCTGGAAGTGCTGCTGGCAGTATACACAGCAGGAGGCTGCAGGGCTGGAGAGATGGAAGGCAGGAAAAGGAAGAGAACAGAACAGTGGCTGGGTGTCGCAGCCCAAACGCAGCTTTTTCGACATTGATCTGGACTGGTATTGTAGTCTTGCAGGTTCCTATTCACGCCCTCCTGGGCTCTCATTTCCTCCCTTCTTTTCTCTCTTTCTACTCCCTTCTTCTTGGAGCAGTTATTAGTCTGTGGTTGAGGCTATTTCTCACAGATGAGGGTTTTCCTCTGGGATATGTCTTTGTGTCTTCCTTCATCTCTCTCTCTCTCTCTCTCTCTCTCTCTCTGTCTCTCTCTCTCTCTCTCTCTCTCTCTCTCTCTCTCTCTCTCTCTGTCTCTCTCTCTGTGTTGCTCTCTCTCTGCCTCTCTGTTGCTGTCTCTCTGTCTCTCTCTCTCTCTCTGTTGCACTCTCTCTGCCTCTCTGTTGTAGTCTCTCTGTCTCTCTCTCTCTCGCTCTCTCTCTCTTTCCCTTTCTCTGTCTCTTTCTCTCTGTTGCTCTCTCTCTCTGCCTCTCTCTGTTGCAGTCTCTTTGTCTCTCTCTCCCTCATACCCTCTCTCTCTTTCTCTCTCTCTCTCTCTCCCTCTCTCTCTTTCCCTCTCTCTGTCTCTTTCTCTCTGTTGCTCTCTCTCTCTGCCTCTCTCTGTTGTAGTCTCTCTGTCTCTCTCTCCCTCATACCCTCTCTCGCTTCTTGGTTGTCATCCACCAGAATTCCCTGCTGAGCCAGCATGTGGCTGCTGCTCATTTTGAAAACAGAATAGAGGAGGAGGGAGAGGGAGGGGAGAGGGGAGAGGGAAGAGGGAAGAGGGGAGAGGGAAGAGGGAAGAGGGGAGAGGGAGAGGGGAGAGAGAGAGGGTAGAAGGGGAGAAGGGGAGAGAGAGGGTAGAAGAGGAGAGGGGAGAGGGGAGAGAGAGAGGGGAGAAGGGGAGAAGGGGAGAGAGAGGGGAGAAGAGGAGAGGGGAGAGGGGAGAGAGAGAGGGTAGAAAGAGAGAAGGGGAGAGGGGAGAGAGAGAGGGGAGAAGGGGAGAAGGGGAGAGAGAGAGTGCAGCGATGGAGGGACTGAGCAGGTCCAGAGCTCCATGAAAGCAGCTTGACGGTCCAAGTAAACCAGCCACATGGTGCTGATGAGACTCGTGTGAGGAATGAGAAGGACTGTGAGGGGATGTCTATTTATAGAATCACGTAACACAGTAGTGCTACTGTACGTGTGTGTGTGTGTCCTCGGTCCCTGCGTGCACGAGTGTGTGCCACGTGTGGGGAGTGCTGACTCCGACGAGTGTGTGAAGGGGCAGCCAGGAGCTCAATGTGTCCTCATGAACACACACACACACACACAAACACACACACACACAAACACACAAACACACATACACACACATACACACACACATACACACACACACAACCTGGCTTTTCAGCAACTATGCGTGTGTGTGTGTGTGTGTGTGTGTGTGTGTGTGTGTGTGTGTGTGTGAAGCCTGCCTCCACACAGCATGTGAAGCACCAAGCTGATGTATGTTAGAGAGATTGAACTTGGGAGGCGCTGGTGGTGTGTGAAGACTGCGGATCATTGGTGTGTGTGTGTGTGTGTGTGTGTGTGTGTGTGTGTGTGTGTGTGTGTGTGTGTGTTGAACGGCTGCAGCAGAGCGCTAGTATGGAGAACACTGCAGTGAATAGCATTACCTCCTGAACTAGGACCGCTTGATCTGTCACATGGGGCATGTCTGATGCAGCAGGGTTAGCCCTGCTCTCTCTGTCTCTCTCTCTTTCTCTCTCTCTCTTTCTGTCTCTCTCTCTCTTTCTGTCTCTCTCTCTCTTTCTGTCTCTCTCTCTTTCTGTCTCTCTCTCTCTCTTTCTGTCTCTCTCTCTCTCTCTCTTTCTGTCTCTCTCTCTCTCTCTCTTTCTGTCTCTCTCTCTCTCTTTCTGTCTCTCTCTCTTTCTGTCTCTCTCTCTCTCTTTCTATCTCTCTCTCTCTTTCTGTCTCTCTCTTTCTCTCTTTCTGTCTCTCTCTCTCTTTCTATCTCTCTCTCTCTTTCTGTCTCTCTCTTTCTGTCTCTCTCTCTCTTTCTGTCTCACACACACACAGTACAGCAAGAGATGGAAGAGGATTTAAAGGAGAGGGGAGGAGCGTTGAAGAGACAAAAAGCCTGATACACTAAAATATTTACATGTTCAGCATGGCCATCAGGCAGGCAGGCAGACAGGCAGAGAGACAGACAGACAGACAGACAGACAGACAGACAGACAAACAAACAGGCAGGCAGGCAGGCAGGCAGGCAGGCAGGCAGGCAGGCAGAGTACAGAGTACACACAGGTGACACAGAGACACACACAGGTATGCACACATACACACACACACTGGTATACACACTAATTGGTATATGCAACCAGGTATACACAGACACACATACAGGTACACACACATACAGGTATACACAGACACGCATACAGGTACACACACATACAGGTACACACACATATAGGTACACACACATAAAGGTACACACAGAGACAGGTACACACACATACAGAGACTCACAAACAATAACAACATGCTCCTGGCTATACTGCAGGCAAACAGTGAGCTGCACTCAGAGGGCTGAGTCAGCACCATTAGAGGAAGGAGGGAAGGAGGAGGAAGGAGAAAAGGAGAGAAGGAGGAAGGAGGGAAGGAGGAGGAAGGAGAGAAGGAGAAAGAAGAGAATTAGGAGGAAGGAGAAAAGGAGGAGGAAGGAGAGGAGGAGGAAGAAGGAGAGCAGGAGGAAGGAGATGAGAAGGAGGAAGGAGAGGACAAGGAGGAGGAAGGAGAGAAGGAGGAGGAAGGAGAGAGACAAATATTCTCCCACAAGAACCATAGCGTGTTGCTGCCGCTCTGCCAAGTACTCTGACAGCTTCTCCTTGTTTCACTTCATTCATTTATCAGACACTTTTCATTGCAGGCAGGATATTTTCCACAGACCTCTGAACATCCTGTGGAGGTGGGGGGATGGAGAGGAGGGGAGGAGGGGGGAGGAGGAGGAGGAGATGGAGAGGAGGGGAGGAGATGGAGAGGAGGAGATGGAGAGGAGGGGAAGAGGGGAGGAGGAGGAGGAGATGCAGGGAAGGTGATGGAGGGCAAAACTGTGATAGATGACCAGGATGCCCTGTGAGGGCTAACTGCACCTGCAGCTCTCTAAGGAGAGACACACCCTCAGCTAGCAAGGTCAGCATAGGGTAACACTCTCCGTCTCTCTCTCCCTCTTTCTCTCTCTCTCTCCCTCTCTCTCCCTCTCTCTCTCTCTCTCTCTCTCCGTCACTCTCTCTCTCCGTCACTCTCTCTCTCTCCCTCTCTCTCTCACACACACAGTACACACACGCAGAACACACACACTTTCACCTCTGAAGGGCAATCCCTCAGTGTCTACGTGTGCGGATGTCTGTCTGTGTGTCTGTATCTGTGTGTGTGTCTGTTTCTGTCTGTGTGTCTATATCTGTGTGTGTGTGTGTATCTGTGTGTGTGTGTATCTGTGTGTGTGTGTATCTGTGTGTGTGTGTGTCTGTATCTGTGTGTGTGTCTGTATCTGTGTGTGTGTGTGTGTGTGTCTGTATCTGTGTGTGTGTCTGACTGTGTGTGTGTGTGTGTGTGTCTGTATCTGTGTGTCTGTGTCTGTATCTGTGTGTGTGTCTGTATCTCTGTGTGTTGTCTGTATCTCTGTGTGTGTGTGTATCTGTGTCTGACTGTGTGTGTGTCTGTATCTCTGTGTGTGTATCTGTGTCTGACTGTGTGCTTGTGTATCAATGAACGTCATTAGATAGAGTTATTCTGGTGCTACTTGTTGACTGTTTTGAATGCATTTGCATCTTTCACTGTGTCTGAGCGTCGTTTCTCTGGTGTGAAGATTTCAAAGCCAAGCAGACAAGAACTAAGCTTGTCTCCTGATATCCTGCGAGTGACAAGCAGTGAGACTCTCTGTGGATACACAGCTCTGTGTTCCAGTGTCCACACTGCCGCCCAGAGGCCTCACCATGTCCTCCCACCCTCAGGACCCTTGATCTGGGCATCCCCTCGCCTCCCCTCCCTGGTCCGTCTGGGTGTCTAGCCTCGCTCCTGCCTGGGTCTTCCATGGCGGTCGAACATGGTTGAGCGTGCGTTTGCAGCAGTGTGACGTGCTTGGTGGCGCTGTTGTCTTAGAGACGGGGAGGACGGAGAAGTCCTGGTTGGCTGCTCTGTCGCAGCCCGAGTCCAGACAATGGAGGAGCCCAGTGAAGGAACACAATGCCACGCAGACGTGGGGTGAAAAGACGCGTCTCTCTGAGCACCAAGAACAAGGGACAGAAAAGAAATCCTGGTTTTTGGCCTCGATAGCTGTTTTTCTTTTATCTGTTTCATGCATGCGTTTTCTTATGCTAATGAAACACAGGATGGAAATAGGCTGAGACGGAGTGCCCCTCCTTTCAGAGGAGGGAGGGAGACGGGGTAGGGAGTCAGAGGGATGGCGGGAGAGGGAGGGAGAGGGGGAGGCAGACAGAGAGAGGGATGGGGGAGAGGGGAGAGGCTGCACGAGGGGTGCTGAATGTCATTGATAAAACATAAACAGATTAGACGCTTGTCTCTCTCTCTCTCTCTCTCTCTCTCTCTCTCTCTGTCTCTCTCTCTCTCTTTCTCTCTCTTTCTCTCCTCTCTCTCTCTGTGTCTCTCTGTCTCCTCTCTCTCTCTCTCTCTCTCTCTGTCTCTCTCTCTCTCCTCTCTCTCTGTGTCTCTCTCTCTCCTCTCTGTCTCTCTCTCCTCTCTCTCTCTGTCTCTCTCTCTCTCTCCTCTCTCTCTCTCTCTCTCTCTCTCTCTCTCTGTGTCTCTCTCTCTCTGTGTCTCTCTCTCTCCTCTCTCTCTCTCTGTTTCTCATTCTCCCTCTCTCTCTCCTCCTCCTCCTCCTTCTATCTCTTTTCTTCATTTCTAAACCATGATGCCAGTGCTACGCATGTCCCCTAGGATTACACAGGACAGCATGTAAACACCATCACTCAGAGGAGTAGCCCCTCCCCTCCACCCTCTCTCAAGCAGGCGTCTCTCTCTACCTCTCTCTCTCATTGTCTCGCCTCCTCTCTCTCTCTCTCTATCCCCCCCTCCCACCCTCCCTCTTTCTCTCACATTCTACTATCATCCTCTTTTGCTTCCCCGCCTGTCTCTCTCTCCACCACCCTCCCTGTCTCTCTCTCCACCACCCTCCCTGTCTCTCTCTCCACCACCC
>BROE01000025.1:7657235-7670358 GCA_036571765.1 Plecoglossus altivelis
CTCCGATTCGTCACTCATCCTGTCCCTTCGCATCTCGATCGCTGTTCGCAGCACCACCCTCCCTGTCTCTCTCTCTCCACCCCTCTCCCTGTCTCTCTCTCCACCACCCTCCCTGGCTCTCTCTCTCTCCACCACCCTCCCTGTCTCTCTCTCTCCACCCCCTCTCTCTTTCTTTCTTCCTGTCTCTCTGTCTTTCCCGCTGTCTCTCTCTCTCTCCTCCAACCCCCTCCCTGTCTCTCTCTCTCCACCCCTCTCCCTGTCTCTCTCTCTCCACCCCCCTCCCTTTCTCCACAGCTCTCAGTACAGACAGGCAACCCGCACAAGGCTTCCCTCAGGCGGGCAGGATTTGCCCGGTAGTCTCCCCTGGTGTAGCTGAGCTCTGGAGGACTGTGTGACTGTGTGACAGGATGGGAGATCACTAGCAGAAGGGGGCTCGGATCCCAGAGGGGGAGTTTGTGACGGACTGTGGAAAGGTTTGGAAACACTATGATGACACCATGACCGATTTAGATTCTCACTTTAGGCTTTTTAAAAGTTATAGGAGAGAGCAAGAGAGAGAAGGTGGGAGAGAGGGAGGGAGGAAGGGTGGAAGGGTGGGTGGGAGAGAGAGTGGGAGGGGAGAAAGGGTGAGAAAGAGGGCGAGCGGGCAGGAGAGAGCATAAAGGTGGAGGTGACTGCAGTAGCACCTGGCTCCACCTGTGCTTACCACGAGTCTCTGCTGGTGGAGGGAGAGAGCAGGAGAGAGCAGGAGAGACCAGGAGAGAGTTGGAGAGAACAGGAGAGAGCAGGAGAGAGCAGGAGAGAACAGGAGAGAGCAGGAGAGAGCAGGAGAGACCAGGAGAGAGAAGGGGAGACCAGGTGAGAGCAGGCTGTGTAGAGCTGCCAGCTCTCTGTACTGAATTATTTATCAGTCTAGGATCTGCAGAGCTCTCTCTCTCTCCTCTCTCTTCTCTTCAGTCCTCTCAGTCTCTCTCTCCTCGTCTCTCTCTCGTCTCTGTCTCTCCCTCTCTCTCTCTGTCTCTTCTCTCTCCCCCTATCACTCTCTCTCATTGTCTCCCCCCCTTCTCTCTGTCCCTCCTTCTTTCTATCACATTTTACCATCATCTCTCTTTCTCTGATTCCCTCCCTGTGTTTTTCTGCACTTATCCCCCCGTCCCTCCCCCCTCTCCCCCTTCCACCCTCTCTCCCCTGACACCCTCCCCCATTGTCCCCCTCCTCCTCCCACCCTTCACCTCTCTTCCCTGACACCTTCCCCCATTCGTCCCTCCCCCTCCCCCCTTCACCTCTCTCCCCTGACACCCTCCCCCATTCGTCCCCCTCCTCCCTCCCTCCCTTCACCTCTCTCCCCTGACACCCTCCCGTCCGCATTCTCTCCCACTCCTCCCTCCCCCTTCAACCTCCTCCTCCCTGCCCCGCTGTAACTAAGGCGGAATCTCACCCGATGTTCTTCAGTGCGCCACTCCTCCCTACACTCCCCCTTAAGAGGAGGGGGCCGGTACGTGACCTGGAAAGCTAACTCATCACAGTAACCGCTGCTCATCACGAGCAGCTGGAAATACAGGCACACGCATCTCTGTATTCTCAACTACGCATCCGAGCTATCTTGCGTCCGCGACCCTCTCTCTCGCTGAGTGGGGAATCGATATCTTGTTGGGATTTAATGCGCCCATGCACTGGAACAGACTGGCATTATCTTTCATCCAACATGGAGTGGTTCGCAAACTCTGGCTGTTCTGTGATGTTGTTCTGCGAGCTGGACGGAGAACATGGTAGTATCTGGACTTGGTTGGGTTCTCCTGAGTGGCAGTGTGACATACATCACGGAGGATGTTGAGACACTGACGCACTATTTTTGTGCAAAGTACTCGGACTTGAGACGTGAAAACACTATTGACTTTGTCTAGCACACTGTGGTCAGATAGATTTAAGGTATAATTTTGAGTCTTATCAGAATTTGTGGGCTCGTTTCTTAAGGCCTTATTCAAGAGCTTAGGGGTACGCGGCAAGGAACTCTTCGTATCATCCTACCAGGCAAATGAATTCGCGGTATCTCTTAACCCATCTTAGCTTCCACTCCCTCCACCGAGAACAAGGTCATCCTTAAACAACCCTTCCTCCGAGCCGGTACTGCGGATCTCACCTCCACCGTTGCACGCTCCCACCCTCTCCCACCCTCCCACCCTTCTCCCCCCGCGCCTCGCCATCAGCCTCTCCCTTCTCACCACCGGTTACGCATTAGGACGGGACACGCGGTACCACACACTCGCATTCAGGCCTCCACCCCTCCTGTCCAACTCTTCAATCACCATTGCCTCCATCCCTCCACCCGGCTCCTCGCCATTCTTTTCCGGTTCACATCCACCCCTCCTCCAGGCTGCAGCAATTGACAGAGTGAAGGATGACTTGCAGATGGATGTAGACCAGAGGCAGGCTCCAACCCTCAGCAGGGCAGTCCAGAGAGGGGTATTAAAACCCAACTTTTGACGCATTCGGAGCGGGTGATGAGGAGAGTACAATAGGACTTGTTTGGTAATAGTACAGTATGATGTGTGGTTGGCGCGTCGCAAGATTAGAGATGTGGGATGCACTATGGATGAGACTCGTGTGGGTGGGCTAGGGGTCGGTTAGGAGAGCAAGAATTTGGGGGGAGGAGAAGAGAGAGAGGGAGAGAGAGAGTGATGACAGACGCATGAGGGGAGAGAGGAGAAGTAAGAAGTGTGAGTAGAGAGGGGGAGCTCGAGATGAGTATGACGTAGATGCGCACGAACGGAGTGCTTGTAAGAGAAGAAAGAGAGAGGCGAAGCATGAGAGCTAGGCCGTATGAGAAGAGAAGAGAGGGGAAAAGATAGAGAGTTTGGTTTGAGAGAGGGGGGAGCAGGAAGGGAGGTAGAATGAGACAAGTAGGGGGTAGAGGGGGAGAGATGGAGCAGAGAGAGTGGCGACGAGAAACAGAGAGGCAAACATTTCCGATGAGTTTCAGAATCTCCGCTCTTGTCTGTCTTGTGTCCCAGAGGCTCTCATCCAGTCAACAACCTTTCCCTCCTTTTATCCCAAGTTCCCCACCCTCCAACACACTCTAACCCCCTCTGACAACCCAGCCCCTCCCTCCTAGTCTCACTCTCTATCCGAGCCCCCCCCCCTCTTTCAGACCCCCCTCTCTCTCTACCCCCCACCTCCATCTGCTCTACCCCCCACCTTCTCTTCGACCCCTCCACCTCTGCTTCTACTAACCCCCTCCTCTCTCTAAACCCCCACCTCTCTCTACCCCCCCCCCACCTCTGTACAGACCCCACCCCTACTCTTTCCAACCACCCCCCCCTCTTTCCATGACCCCCCCGCCTCCTCTTTCCAGAGCCCCCCTCCTCTTTCCAGACCCCCCCTCTCTCTCGACCCCCTCCACCTCTCACTGTCATCAGTACCCGTCTGCCACATAATCCAATTACTCTCATCAGCGACACACTCTGCAATGCTCTGCAACGCTCTACAACGTGCCGACAGTCCCGCACAGACACAAAGACGCGTACACATGAACACACACACACACACACACAAACACACACTAATCCGCTTTCACAGTTGGACTGGAACCCAAACACACAAGCACATATGCAACAGCTCCACACTGATGCCCTCAGTTAGACTGCCTCCCCCCCCCACACACACACATACACACACACATATACACACACACATATACACACACACATATACACACACACACTGGGGCTGCTGGGGTAGTCCTGCTGCCTGCTTCTGTTGTTCCAGCGGCTCTGATGGCCCCTGTTGCCCCTTCCGCACCCCCCCTCCGCCCCTCCGCCCCCCTCTTTCCGCCCCCCCTCCCCCCTCCGAGGTGACCGTCTCAGTGGTCGTTCTGCTGCGCTGTCGTCTCTGTGTTCAACCAGCCAGCACACCACTCTCCCTCCCTCCCTCACACACACACACGCACGCACGCACACACACACACGCACGGATGACATTTTCCACCTGACGTTCTCAAATCCTCCACAGTTCCCTCTACAGGGTGTTCTGTCCTCACTGAACCGAACACTTCTGTCCCCATCACCATGCCCTCTGACAGCCACACGGTTGATGGCCTTGCTCCGCCCACGCCAACATCTCCCTTCTTGTCACGACTCTCTAAACGACAGGAACCTAGAACAGGTCTTTTGGGGTCCAAGTGACAGATATAGGAGTCCATTTTCTCTCCGTTTAATGTTTCATGCCAGCAGAACTAGTGCAAGGTACTTCCTGGTCTGTGCAAGGTACTTCCTGGTCTGTGCAAGGTACTTCCTGGTCTGGAATATGGTAGTGTGTGTGTGTGGCAGGAAGTGTTCCTGCTACTAGTGCAAGGTACTTCCTGGTCTGTGCAAGGTACTTCCTGGTCTGTGCAAGGTACTTCCTGGTCTGTGTTACGGCAGTGTGTGTGTGTGTGTGTGTGTGTGTGTGGCAGGAAGTGTTCCTGCTGGGTGTATCTTGGTCTGTCTTTAGGGGACGGGCTGTTTTGGAGTTTTGGAAACGTGTAGCTGTACGTGACTTCAGCGCTGTGATTGGAGATCTGTGGCAGAGCTGTCTTCAGTTCGTTTACCAACGTGAACTTGCGTCAACGTTCGATGTTTGTTGTGATGTTTCTGTTTCATATCTAACTACCTCCACGACCCCTGGGGGTCTTGAACTGACCAGTTTAAGTGTGTGTTCGTTCCGAACCTGAAGGTGTCCTGCTGTTGCTGTGTTTTCACCCCCTGACTGCAAGTTCATATTCTGACTGTGTTGCTTCCGATGTCAGCTTGTGGTACATTCCTGCCGCTCTCATCTCTGTCGTTAGCATGTAGCTGCTGTGCAGCTTCTGTTTGTTGGTTTCCAGAGAGCTGGATGCATTCTGCACATGTGCACAGCTTGTCTGCACATGCTGACTGTGGAGTGATGCTGCCACCACAATGTGTGAATAGAGTCTCGCTGACACACAGTGAGAGCATAGCTGGTCTACCTGTCTACACCGTCACGCACCACCAGTCTACATCTCTCTTGCTTGGGGTGGCTACGTCTCTCTCTGTCCTTCTTATCTCTCTCTGTCTCTAGCTCTCTCTCTCCTTCCTCTCTCCTCCCTTGCTCTCTCCTCTCTCTCTCTCTCTCTCTCTCTTCCTCCCTCTCTCCTCCTCCCTCACTCTCCACCCTCGCTCTCCTCCCTCTCTCCTCCTTCCTTGCTCTCTCCTCGCTCTCTTCTCGCTCTCTCTCCTCCCTCTCTCCTTCTCCCTCTCTCTTTCGTTCCTCTCTCTTCTCCCTCAATATTTCCTCCCTCTCTCTTCTCCCTCTCTCCTCCTCTCCTTCTCCCTATCCTCCTGCAGTCTGATCACAGTGTGTCTGATGTCATCTCTCTAAACCCAGCCTAGGTGTACCACAGCGTCCATCTTTCCGCCACCCTAACCAGGCCTCCATCTCCCCTCCCTCCATCCTACCAAGGCCTCCATCTCCCCTCCCTCCACCCTAACCAGGCCTCCATCTCCCCTCCTTCCACCCTACCAAGGCCTGCCATCTTCCCTCCCCTCCACCCTAACCAGGTGTCTATCTCCCTCCCCTCCACCCTAACCAGGTGTCTATCTCCCTCCCCTCCACCCTAACCAGGTGTCTATCTCCCTTCCCTCCACCCTATCAAGGCCTGTCATCTTCCCTCCACCCTATCAAGGCCTGTCATCTTTCCTCCACCCTACCAAGGCCTGTCATCTTTCCTCCACCCTAACCAGGCCCCCAGCTCCCCTCCACCCTAACCCACAGCTCAGCGTGTGCGAGGGGGGGTGGGGGGCTGGGCAGTACAGCCATGTGGCTGGGAAGTGGGGGGGTGGGAGGGTGGGTGGGTGAGGGTTCCTCTCCTGCCTCTGTCTCCCTCTTCCTCCTTCTCCTCTTGTTTTCTTCCTGTGTCAATGATGTTCCCCTGTTCCTCACTCTCTCTCTCTCTCTCTCTTTCTCTCTTCTGTCATTCCTGATCATCATCCCCTCGTTCTCTCTCAACCCTCTACCCACAACCCCCCCTTCCTCCCTTTCACCTCACCTTATCTCCATCCCTCTCTCTCAATCTCTCTCTCCCCCTTCTGCTCTCTCCCTCTCCCCCCTCTCCCTGTCTCCCCCTCTGTCCCTCTCCCTCTCTCCCCCTTCCCCTCTCTCCCTCTCCCTCTCCCCGCCTACAAGGATAGATACATCTTTCTCCACTAACATTGTGCCAGCTCCTCCCAAAATAACCCACAGCTTCCGCGTGTCGAGGGGGGTGGGCGGTGGGGAGCTACAGCCATGTGGCTTGGGAAGTGGGGGGGTGGAGGGTGGGTGGGTGAGGGTTCTCTCTGTCTGTCTCCTCTTCTCTTCTCAACTCTTGTTTTCTCCTGTTGTCAATGATGTTCTCTGTTCTCACTCTCTCTCTCTCTCTCTCTTTCTCCATCTCTGTCTCTCTGTCTTTTTCTCTGTGTCTCTCTCCTTTTCTTTTTCCCTCCCTCCCTCCGTCTTCCATTCTCTCATCCTCTGTCTTTCTCAATCCATGTTTCTATCTTTCTCTCTATCTCTGCTCTCTCCTTCCCCCTCTCCTGTCTCCCCTCATGATATATATGTACAATATATATATATAATATATATATATCCTTTGTTCCCCTCTCCCCTCTCTCCTATCTCCACTCTCTGTTCCCCCTTTCCTCCTTCCTCTCTTCCTCTCCCTCTCCCTTCCTATCTCCCTCCGTTCTCCCTCTCTTCCCCTCCTCTCCTCCTCTCCTTCTTCCCACTCCCCCTTCTCTCTCCATCTGTCCCTGACTCTTTCCGTTAACTGGGCTCTGTCTTTATGTCGTGTGTTCTAGGCTCACGCGGTGCATCGATGGCTTATCGATCAGGACAGTAGTGTGAGCTCTGAGCCGGCGGATGGGCAAGGAGTTTGGCACTTTGATGAAACAGTAAATATCTGCAACACGTACAGTATATGTGTATATATATATATCTATATATTTGGCTTTTTTTGTTTATTTCTCTATATTTCTCTACATGACCAACTTGTATCTGTCGCACAGTTTGTGTCCCTCTTGCTGTTGTTGTTTTTATTTATCTACACTATTTTAACGTTTGTTTCTGGTACCATAGCTCTGGTTTGGTGGAGAGGTTATCGTGGCTATTGTGCTGTGAGCTGGTCTCGTCTGCTGGTCTCGTCTGCTGGTCTCGTCTGCTGGTCTCGTCTGCCGCTGTGCAGAACGCTTCTCTGTTTGTGGTGACTTGCGTTGTGTTTTTTTCTCTCTCTAGTTTGATTTGGAAGTTTGTGTCTTTTGATTTCGCACACTCATCCAACGTGAGTGTGCACTGTATACCTACATATCTATATATCTGTATATCTATATATCTACCTATCTATATATCTACCTATCTATATATCTGTATATCTATATATCGACGTATCGACGTATCTGTATATCTTTGTGTGTGACAGTACTGTTCTCAAGTGGCATATTCCAAGCTTAGAGTCCACAGGTAAAATGCTTCTTTTGACAGCTTGTTAAAAGCCCTCCCAGACAAGTCCTGGAGTTTAGGAGTAGGAACAGATGCTTTACCTGTGGGTTCTTCAGAAGTAGAAAATATGCTTGTGTTTTTAAATGTGTACTCGGTGTGTCTAAGTATTCAGTTTGTGTGCTTGTGCGTGTGAGAGGCAAAGAGAGAGAGAGAGAGAGAGAGCGAGGAAGAGAGAGAGTGTGAAAGAGAGAGAGGAAGAGAGAGAGAACGAGAAAGAGAGCGAGAGAGAGAGAGAGAGAGAGAGAGAGAGAGAGAGAGATGTCTGTTCAGAGTGTGTGTGTTGTTTGTGCTTTTGTCCTGGCACAATTTCTGGCTGTTTGTTGGTTCTGTGTGTGTGTGGAGTGTGTGTGTGGATTGTGTGTGGAGTGTGTGTTGTTTTTCAGGCCCTGTCTGTGACTCCCCTAAAATGGACCTCTGTTGTGGATGTCTGTGATGTGTCTGTGATGTGTCTGTGATGTGTCTCTGATGTGTCTGTGATGAGTCATTTAGGTCCAGCTGTTTGTGTGTTGTGAAACATTTGTGTTCCACTTGATCTTGTGTTTGTGCGTCCTCTCTCACACTGTTGCTGTCCTGTGTTGTCTGTGTTGCTGTCCTGTGTTGTCTGTGTTACTGTCCTGTTATGTTTTGTGCTGTGTTTGTGTTGTGCTGTGCTGTTTGTGGTGTGTTGTCCTATGTTGTCGTTGTAGTGTGTTTGTTTTGTGTTTGTGTAGCGTAGTGGTGTGTTTGTGATGTGTTGACCTGTGTTGTGTTTGTGGTGTGCGGTGGTGTGTTTGTGCAGTGTGCTGTGTGTGTTTGTGGTGTGCAGTGGTGACCAGTGTTGTGTTGTGTTGATTAAATGATCCGGGATGTTTCCCAAAGGCTCCGTAGCAAAGTCGTTCTACGGATCATCTGAAGTCCAACATGACTCATGACTCCAGGGTCATGTGACATAGCTCCAGGGTCATGTGACACAGCTCCAGGGTCATGTGACATAGCTCCAGGGTCATGTGACACAGCTCCAGGGTCATGTGACATAGCACCAGGTTCATGTGACACAGCTCCAGGGCCATGTGACACAGCTCCAGGGTCATGTGACATAGCACCAGGGTCATGTGACACGGCTACAGGGTCATGTGACATAGCACCAGGGTCATGTGACATAGCACCAAGCTTATGTGACACAGCTCCAGGGTCATGTGACATAGCACCAGGGTCATGTGACACGGCTCCAGGGTCATGTGACATATCACCAAGCTTATGTGACACAGCTCCAGGGTCATGTGACATAGCACCAGGGTCATGTGACATAGCACCAAGGTCATGTGACACAGCTCCAGGGTCATGTGACACGGCTCCAGGGTCATGTGACACAGCTCCAGGGTCATGTGACACAGCTCCAGGGTCATGTGACATAGCACCAAGGTCATGTGACATGGCTCCAGGGTCATGTGAACGGGTAGAGAGCCTCATGTGAACAAAGTCAGGGCTAAATAGATAGAAGCACGCTCCAGGGTCACTGTGACTGCCAACAGGTCATGTCGCACCTCGCCGCTCAGGGTCATGTCGCCACGTCCAGGAGCACTCTGTGACAGAGGGGCCTGATGACTCCTCGCGCTAACGAGTCTCGCTAGACGACACGCCAAGGCCTGAAGATTTCTCCTCAATTCTCCGGATCCTGATTTACCTTGATGAACCTCAATTAGTCTCCCTCCTCTCTCAGCATCAACAACCAACAACACACGTAGACACACACCACACCACACGCACACCCACGCAGACAAAAAAAACCACCGCAGAAGAACCACACCCACGCCACACCCCGTCCTGGAAAACTTCAGCTCTCCCTCTTTAAGCCTCTTTCCCTCACAGAGGCCTTTTGGCTCCCGGCCCGATCGCTCTCGCAATTTCTCTCTCCAGCTCTCCTCACTACCAACAGTCCACTCTTCTCTCCCAGTCTCTCCCCAGGTTCTCTCTCTCGCCCCAGCCTCTCTCCAACGCTCTCTCCCTCCCCAGTCTTCTCTTCCAGTTCTCCCCCCGATCTCCTCCCCGCTCTCTCCGCCTCTCTCTCTTCTCAAGCCTCTTCTCCTCCCCAGCTCTCTCTCTCCAGCCTCTCTCTTTTCCCAGCTCTTTCTCCCCAGCCTCTTCCTCCCCAGCTCTATATACCCAGCCTCATCTCTCCCCCAGCCCTCTCTCTCCCAGCTCTCTCCCCCAGCTCTCTCTCTCCCAGCTTCTCTCTCCCCAGCCTCTCTCTTTCCCGCAGCTCTCTCTTTTTCCCCCAGCTCTGTCTCCCGCTCTCTTCCCTCAGCCTCCTATCCCACCTCTCTCCCCAGCCTCTTTCTTTCCCAGCCTCTCTACTACACAGCTCATCTCTCTCCCAGATATATACCCCAACTTACTCTATCACTCCACGCCTCTCTCCCCAGCCTCTCTCGTCTCCATCCCCAGTCTCTCCCCCCGTCTCTCCCTCTCCCACTTTCTTTCCAGCCTCTACTACTACATAACCCAGTCTCTCTTTCCCCAGCCTCTTCTCTTTCCCCCAGCTCTATACAGATATATATACCCCAGCCTCTCATATCCCCCAGCCCTTCTCCACAGCCTTCCTCTTTCCCAGCCTCTATCTCTCCCCAGCTCTCTCTTCCAGCTCTCCTCCCAGCCTCTCTCCCAAGCTTCTCCCCAGATCTATCCCTCCCAGCCATCTTCCCAGCTCTCTCCCCAGCTCTCTCCCTTCCACCTTTCTTTCCCAGCACGTGTTTCTAACAAATCAGAGCACTGAGGTGTACAGCTGTCACCACACTCACAAAACAACTACAACACACAGACACACACAACACAGTTTATGAATCCACATACCCGCCAGTTCATGTAATATATATTATAGGATCGGTGTGTGTGTGTGTGGTGTATGGTCGTGGTGCGTGCGAGCGTGAGACTAGAATAGAATGAAATGAGCTGACACTCGCTAGCACGACGCACGCAGCAGAAAGAAAGAAGAGAAAGAGAGTGAACTGTCAGCCAGATTCTGCCATCAGTTTTGGGCATTCTCCTATTAGTCTATATCAGCAGAACAGTCTGGTATAAAACCAGTCTATCTCAGTAGAACACGTTTTCTTTGAATAGAACCCGTTCTGGTTCTGTCGGTTCCCAGTGACCAAACAGCCTGAGGAAAGGCGCTCTGTGATTTCAAGGAGGCAGGATGGTTGTTCTAGTATAGTCTACGACGCCTATAACCTGCAAACTCACCTCCCTGGCACGCTCAATTCTTACGGGTGGAGGAGGAGACCCCATAAAAGAATAGATATGGATGATCCTCGCGCGCTGCAAGGAGGACCCTGCCCTGGCTGTGCCCTCCTGGGGTGAGGAGAACCCCGCCCCCCCAATCTGTGCCTCCTGGGTTTCGCGGACTCACATGAGCGCGATCAGAGGTCCTTTGTAAACCCCTGCTCTTCTCACAGCGTACGTAACGTCTGCAGGCTTGCGTGTTCTCCGGGGCCCCGGGGGCCTGGGGTGTGATTGGTCCCTCGGTCGAACCCACACCTGTGGGGCAGATGCTCCCGCAGGCAGGCCATCCGTCACGCAGTCCACACGCACCCCACGCGGATACAACTCAACTCGACGCCCTTTAGTGCCCTGTATTAGATTGTCCTGATCTCAAGTCATACCCGGCTCAGCTTGCCGCCCCCCCCGCTCTGGCCGCCTGATTTAGCCTCCAGCCCTCCGCCCCTCCAGCCCCCCACCTCAGACCTCCACCCCGCAGCCTCAGTCTCCTTAGCCCTAAACCGCCCCACCTCTGCAGCCCTGCAGGCCCTTCAGCCCCCAGCCTCATCGACCCAGCTACTCTCTGCACATAGCCCCCCCCTAGCTTCAGCCCCCCCCCCCGACTTCTGTATAGTCCCTCAGCCTGGTCCCGTCCACCGCCAGGACAGGCTGTCAAATTTTGTTTAGGCGCAGTAGAGAGAAGGAGATAGGCCGGGGGACTGGGGTGACTGGGGGGCTGGGGGGACTGGGGGGCTGGGGGGCTGGAGCCCATCATTACATGTGAAATGGGATAAATGGGTAGCACTGGACGATTATATGAGATTGGTGTAACAGGGGATTCTCGACACGCACATACTCGCACTCGCATTATTATATAATAGATATATAGATATATATATGATATATATAGATAACACACAGCGAGCGCTCTGTAGGGAGAATCACTGGCGATCGTCTGCAGAGGAGAGAAAGAGATTGAGGATCGTTTCACGGATCCTGATAGGCTGGGACAGCCTTCTTTCTGACTTCCTGCGACATCAAAGGTGTTCTGCTTCGTGTCCACAACCACAACGCTGCGTTCAAACCAAACGTGAAGTTTATTTTTTGCGCAAATGCAGCTTCGCATTTATTTATGTTTATTTGAGCGAATCCTTAAAAGCCAGACGTTCTTTTTTCCGTTGCCAACCATGTCTGAAACATCTACTGTAAACACGTCTGAAGTGGTGTGCTGTAGCAGCGGATACTCACAGACAGATGCAATCCTCTTACCCTCCGTGTTTTCACAAACGTCAGTCACATCTCAACATTGATCCACTTTTGCCGCACCCATCCCACCATCCCCTACTGACGTCAGCCTTTCAGAGTCGGGAACACCTGACGTGTTTACCGGAAGAGAGGAGCATTATGACTGAGCGAATAACGCGAAGAACATGAATAAGAAAGTATCTAGTTGACCCAGGAACTGCTGTCGACCTCTGACCTCTTGAACGACCTGACACGCAGTGATTAAACTCAAGGTCGTCACAAAGAACAGGCGTCTCCCAGTTTCAGGAGAAGGAAACCATTGATTTAGTTTCTCTCTCCTGCCTGTTAGGAGAGAGAAGGTGGGAAAGATGGAGGGAGATGAGGGAGGAGGGGGGAGGAGAGGGCGAGGAGGGAGGGAGAGAGAGAGGAGGTGGGAAAGATGGAGGGAGAGGAGAGAGGAGGGGGGAGGAGAGGGAGAGGAGGGAGGGTGGAGGGAAAGGAGTGAGAGAAGGAAGGGATGGGGGAGGGGAGGGAGGCAGGGATGGAGGGAGGGATGAAGACAGTAATGAAAAGACAAGAAAAACAAAAAAGACTATTTTCTATGCATATAATATACTGTGAGTGTAAGGCTAGAGGACGGCTGAGATGCCTGAGTGATTGGCATGAGATTTATAGTCGGCTTCCAGCCTGGCCTTGACCAGATTGATGAGAGCAGCTCTCTTAATCACTTATGGCTAGTATTTATTAACACTGCACACACTGAGGCCCAGACAGCAGAACTCTAACAGCCAACAGAGAGTGAAGGAGGGAGGGATAGGGAGGGAGGGAGGGAGGGAAGGAGGGAGGGTGGAGGAGGGAGGTGAAAGGAGAAGAAACGAAGGAATGAAGGAGGGTGGGAGGGCAGGGGCGAGCGAGGGAGGGAGGGAGGGAGGGAGGGAGGCGGGAGGGAGGGAAGGAGGGGAGGGAGGGACAGGGAGGGAGCGAGGGGAGGGAGGGAGGGAGGAGGGAGCAAGGGAGGGAAAGGGGAGGGAGGAGGGAGGGAGGGGAGAGAGAGGGAGGAGGGCAGGGGGGAAGCGAGGAGTTGAGGAGGGAGGAGGGAAAAGGGAGAAGAGGGAGG
>BROE01000025.1:7686505-7691505 GCA_036571765.1 Plecoglossus altivelis
ATTAGCTCCCACCATTTGTCAAAGTCCTTCTGCGAATATGAGTGTGTGATTCCATGTGTGGATGGGTTTCCGTGTGTGTTTCCATGTGTGTGTTTCTGTGTGTGTGTTTCCATGTGTGTGTGTTTCTGTGTGTGTGTGTGTGTTTCCGTGTGTATGTGTGTGGTGGGGGGGGGGGGGAGGTAGGAGGGAGAGGGAGATGTTTTTTTTTTGTGTGTCTTGTGTGTGTCTGGTGGGTGTCCTAGTGTGTGTGTGTAATACGTGTGTGTGGGTGTGTATACGTGTGGTGTGTGTGAGTGTGTGCGTGCATGTGTGTGTGTGTGGTGTGTGGAATAGAAAGAGGAACACTGCGCTGCAATGCCGCCCTTGCGCGGACAGGAGGGAAGGTGGTAGCCCAGAGCTGGTGACCTACGGGGCCAATTGTCAACGACTACATCTCAGGTGGACTCCCAAGCCAACTGCCACCTCCCCCTCCCTCCCTCCCCCTCCTCCACCTCCCTCCCAACTCTCCCTGCCTCTCCCCTCCTTCCCACCTCCCTCCCTCTCCCCTCCCTCCCACCTCCTCCCAACTCTCCTCTCTCCCGCCTCTTCCACCTCCTCCATCTCCTCTCCTTCCACCTCCTCCCCACCTCTCCCTCCCCCTCTCCCTCCTTCCACCTCTCCCTCTCCCTCCCTCCCAACTCCCTCCCCCCAACTCTTCCCTCCCTCTCCCCCTCACTTCCCACCTCCTCCCTCTCCCTCCTTCCACCTCCTCCTCTCCCCTCCTCCCACCTCCTCCCCAACTCCCTCCTCTCCTTCCTTCCACCTCCCTGCCTCTCCTCCTTCCCACTCCCTCCCCTCCTTCCACCTCCCCGCTTCTTTGCACCTCACTCCCTCCTACCTCTCTCTCCTTCCCCCCTCCTTCCCCCTCCTTCCCTCCCTCCCTCTCCCTCCTTCCCACCTCCTCCCCCTCCTCCTCTCGCTCCTTCCCACCCTCCCCTACCTCTCCCTCCTTCCACCTCCCTCCCGCTCCCTTTGCCCCTCCCCTCTCTCTCTCTTTTTTTCTTTCTTTTTTTCTTTTTTCTTCTCTCTTTCCCTCCCCTCCTCCTTCCCTTCCTCCTTCCCCTCTCCTCTCCTCCCTCTCGCCTCCTCCCTCCTCCCCCCTCCCCCCCCTACCCTCCACTCCCTCCCTCCCTCCTCTTCCTCCCCTCCTCCCTTGTGTCTGATCTGCCCTGCATTAGCGCTTCTTTGCTGTTTATTTGGAGGTTAATATCTGTCTGCTTTCCTGGATTTCTGTGTGTCTCTACTTCCTGTGTGTGTGTTCTGGTGTCTTCCTGTTTGTATGTACATGCCGTGTCTTTATCTGTGGCATGTCTGTGTGTGTCTTTGTTTGTGTGTGTGTTGTGTGGTGGTGTGTGTGGTTTATCTGTGGTTGTATCTGTGTGTGTTGGTGTATATCTGTGTGTGTGTGTTTTATCTGTGCGTGTATTTTCTGTGTGTGTTTTGTGGTGTCTATTTGTGTGTGTGTGTGTGGTTTTATCTGTTGTTCTGTGGTGTGTTTGTGTGTATATCTGTGTGTGTGTGTGTGTTTGTTTTTAAAAAGTGTATGTGTGTGTGTATTTCTGTGTGTGGTGTGGTTGTGTGTTTTATCTGTGTGTATTTCTGTTGTGTGTGTGTGTGTGTTTTTATCTGTGTGTGTGTGTGGTCAGCGTGTTTTGTGTGTGTGGTCAGCGTGTCTTGTGTGTGTGGTCAGCGTGTTGTGTGTGTGGTCAGCGTGTTGTGTGTGTGTGGTCAGCGTGTCGTGTGTGTGTGTCCATGCGTGTGTCTTTGTCTGTGTGTGTGTCCTTTGCTCTGTGTGTGTGTGTTGTGTGTGGTCATGCGTGTGTTTCTGTCTGTGTGGTGTGTTCTTTGTCTGTGTGTGGTGTGTGCTGTGTGTCCATGCGTGTGTCTTTGTCTGTGTGTGTGTGTTTGTTTTTGTGTTTGTGTGTTTGTGTTTTTGTTTGTGTGTGTTTGTGTCTTTGTCTGTGTGTGTGTCTTTACTTCACTGCCAGGTGTGTGTGTGTACAGCAGTATGTGTGTGTGTGTGTGTGTTTTACTGTGTGTGTGTCCATGCGTGTGTCTGTCTGCAACAGAAGGGCTTCACTCCTCTCTACATGGCAGCACAAGAGAATCACCTAGAAGTGGTGAAGTTCCTTCTGGAGAATGGAGCCAATCAGAGCATACCTACCGAGGTAACAGCCAATCGGCTCCTCTGCCTTCACCTTGTGACCTTGTGACTTGTCGCTCGGTAGTTCCAGTTTTTCTCCTCTTTTATGAAAGGCTGTGAAATAATTCAGCCTGTCCTTATTAATTCTTCATTCTTCATTCAATTCTTCACACTCCTCCTCCCTTCCGCTCCTTCCCTCTCCTCCCCATCTTCTCCTTCCCCCTGCTCCCTCTCCCCCTTTTCCCACCTCCCTCCTCTCCCACTCCCCTGCCCCCTCCCCTCCTTCCCCTCTCCTTCTTCCCCCTTCTCCACCTCCCTCTCCCCTCCTCCCACTCTCCACTCCCTCCCCTCTTCCCACTCCACCCCTCCCTCCCTCCCTCCACTCCTCCACCTCCCTCCCCATCCTTTCCACTCCCTCCCCCTCTTCCCACCTCCTCCCTCCCCCCCTCCCCTCCCTCCCCCCTTCCACCTCCTCCCCCCTCTTTCGCCACCTCCTCCCCTCTTCCCCCTCCTTCCCACCTCCTCCCCCCTCCTTCACCTCCTCCACCGTCCTCCCCCTTCCCTTCCCACTCCCCTCCCCCTCTTTCCCACCTCCCTCCCCCCTCCCCCCCTCACCTCCCACTCCCTCCCCTCCATCCTCACTCCTCTCCCTCTTTCCCACTCCCTCCCCCTATCCTCCCTCCCTCCACTCCTCCACCTCCCTCCCCTCCTTCCATCCCTCCCCCCTCTTCTTCCACCCTCCCCTCCCTCCCCGCTCACCACCTCCTCCAACACCTCCCTCCCCTCCTTCCCACCTCTCCCCCCTCCCTCCCTCCACCTCCCTCCACCTCCTCCCCCTCCTTCCCTCCCTCCCCCTCTTTCCCACCTCCTCCCCCCTCCCTCCCACTCTTCCCACCTCCTCCCCTCTACCCCTCCTCCCCTCTCTCTCTGTCTGTTTTTTTTTTTCTCTCTCCATCTCTCTCTGGCTGTCTCTTCCCCCTCCTTCCACCTCACTCCCCCCCTGCCCCTCCCCTCCCCTCTTCCCCCCTCCCCCCTCCTCCGCTCCTCCCCCCTGCAGGATGGCTTTACCCCTCTGGCCGTAGCTCTTCAGCAGGGCCATGAGAACGTGGTGGCCCTGCTTATCAACTACGGCACCAAGGGCAAGGTTCGCCTCCCGGCGCTGCACATCGCTGCTCGCAACGATGACACGCGCACCGCCGCCGTGCTGCTGCAGAACGACCCCAACGCTGACGTCCTCAGCAAGGTAGCAAGAGGAGTGTGTGTGTGTGTGTGTGTGTGTGAGTAAGAGTGTGTGTGTTCGTGTGAGTGTGTGTGAGTGTGAGTGTGTGTGTGTGTGTATGTGTGTGTGTGTGTGAGTGTGTGTGAGTGTGAGTGTGTGTGAGTGTGTGTCTGTGAGTGTGTGTGTCTGTGAGTGTTTGTGTGTGTGTGAGTAAGAGTATGTGTGAGTGTGAGTGTGTGTCTGTGAGTGTGTGTGTGTGAGTGTGAGTGTGTGTGTGTGTGAGTGTGTGTGTGAGTGTGAGTGTGTGTGTGTGTGTGTGAGTGTGTGTGTGTGAGTGTGTGTGTGTAAGTGTGTGTGTGTGTGTGTGTGTGAGTGTGTGTGTGTCCTCAGTGTACTAACCTTCTCCCCCCACAGACAGGGTTCACCCCCCTCCACATCGCAGCACACTACGAGAACCTGAACGTAGCTCAGCTTCTACTCAACAGAGGAGCCAACGTCAACTTCACCCCAAAGGTACCTGTCACTCCCTTTACACTCCTCCTTCTACCTGGCCCCCAACACCTCACTAACGTGTGTGTGTGTGTGTGTGTGTGTAGAATGGGATCACACCTCTTCACATCGCGTCCAGACGAGGGAACGTGATCATGGTTCGACTCCTGCTCGACCGAGGAGCTCAGATTGACGCCAAAACCAAGGTACCTTTGTCACTCCCCCCTCTCTCCTCCAACTAGCCTCTCTCTCTCTCCCTTTCTGCCTTTCTCTTTCCTGTCTCATCTTTCTCTCCTCCCTCTTCCCTCCCCTCCTCTCCTCCCCCCTCTCCCCCTCCAGGACGAACTTACCCCTCTGCACTGTGCAGCCAGGAATGGGCACGTGAGGATCATTGAGATCCTGCTGGACCACGGAGCTCCTATCCAAGCCAAAACCAAGGTCAGCAGGATGATCCAGCACACCAACGCTAACTAGTATACCAAAGCTAACTGACATACCAGCGCTAACTAGCATTCCAGAGCTAACTAGCATTCCAGTGCTAACCAGCACAGCGGAGCTAACTAGCAAGTGAGCGCTAACTGGTACACCAGGGCTAACCAGCACACCTTGACTGACACCAAGCACATCATAACCAACAGAGCCAACTCAGGGGCTAGCATGGGTCTGTTCTGTACCACACTAGAAGAGTAAATTATTAACTAGTAAATTAACAAGTGAATTAACTCTCCCTCTCTCTGTTCCTCTGTCTGTTCCTCTGTCTGTTCCTCTCTCCCTCTCTCTCCCTCTGTCTTTACCTCTCTCTCCCTTTCTCTGCCTCTCTCTCCCTCTCTCTTTACCTCTCTCTCCCTTTCTCTCCCTCTCTCTCCCTCTGTCTTTACCTCTCTCTCCCTTTCCGTCTCCCCCCTCTCCTCCCCTCCCAGAACGGCCTGTCTCCCATCCACATGGCGGCTCAGGGTGACCACATGGACTGTGTGAAACAGCTGCTCCAGTACAACGCCGAGATTGATGACATCACCCTGGACCACCTGACCCCCCTCCACGTGGCCGCCCACTGCGGACACCACCGCATGGCCAAGGTCCTGCTGGACAAGGGGGGCAAGCCCAACTCCC
>BROE01000025.1:7706504-7753252 GCA_036571765.1 Plecoglossus altivelis
GTGTGGTGTGGTGTGTGTGGTGTGGTATGGTGTGTGTGGTATTGTGTGTGTGTGGTATGGTGTGTGTGTGGTATGGTGTGTGTGGTGTGGTGTGTGTGGTGTGGTATGGTGTGTCTGGTGTGGTGTGTGTGGTGTGGTATTGTGTGTGTGTGGTATGGTGTATGCGGGTGGTGTGTGGCGCCCCCTGCAGGTGATGGAGGGCATGCCCCTGCACCTGGAGTGTTCAGGTAACCTGGTTCCTGTGAGGAAGGCTACCCAGCAGCCTCGTAGCTTCAGTTTCCAGGCCTTCAGAGACAACAGACTCCCTGTTTCTGTCAAGGTAGGATTCCTTCCTGATTTACCTGTATCTCTTCCTCACTCTCTCTCTCTTCCTCACTCTCTCTCTTCCTCACTCTCTCTCTTCCTCACTCTCTGTCTCCTTCTCTAATCGTCTCCGTCTCGTTCCTCTGCGCTTCCTCCTCCCTCCTCCCTCGTCCCTCCTCCTCGCTCCTCTGCTCGTCTCCTCTCCTCCTCTCTCCTCCTCCCCCTCTTCCCCTCTCGTCTCCTCCCTCTCCTCCTCCCTCCCTTCCCCTTCTCGCTCCCTCCTCCCTCTCCCCTCCTTCTTTCCTCCCTCTCCTCCTCCCTCCCCCTCCTCTACCTGATGGTCCTTCCGTGGTGTCTGCTAGGTAGAGAGACAGCAGCAAGGAGCCGGCAGGTTTCTTCTCGCTTGCCGAGAACAGAACGCACAAAGTAACGAAGGACAACCAACACGTGTTCTCTGCAACCTGCAAGCGTCACCATGCTCCCTGATCAAGGTAACGCCACCCCACGGTCGCGCATGGGGATCTTCATCTGCAACGCGGTCAGTCAGAACGCTCTCACCACTGAGGCTAGGAGAATTTCATGCTTCTGGAGTCCACTATGGTGTATTACGATGATGGTATATATTGTGTATGATTAGCTGTATACATCTTATATTGGGTATATATAGTGTCTATACTTGGTGTATGGATTACTATATGCTCTTATTATTGTAGTAGTATATGTCTATATTGTGTTGTATAATACTGTATACATCTCTTTTTGTATATATAATGGTCTAAGTAATTGTGGTGTTTTTTTCCGTTTGTGTTCGGGATTGGCGATGGCGTGGAAGCGAGGACGCGAAGGCGAATTTGACGCCACGTTGGCCCGCTGAGGGAGAGATACGCGGCCTGACTGAGCCAGCCATGGGTAAGAGGCTCGTCGATCGTGGTCACCTGGGGTCACAACACCCGCCCGCCCCCTGCCTACCCCCACACCCCCCTAGCTTCCATGAGCCCTGGCATGCGCTCATCACAATCCGCCGTTTAAGCAACTTCCAGCTGTTAAGTGGTCAGTTGGTGGTTTGGGGTGCTCTGCAGCATCAATGAGTGGCCATGGAAAGGGCTGAGTTGAAGATGGCTTTTGATAGCTGAAGCAGTTGGGACTGAGCTGGGCTGGTGAGTGGATGAGTTGTGTGTACTGCAAGCCGCGGGTGTGCTGTAGGACTGTCTGGTAAGGCTGGTCTGTAGGATGTTCTGGTGGCTCGGTTGTCTGGTAGGGACTGTCTGGTGCCTCGTGTCTGTTGGTCTGTCAGGTGCCCTTGTGTCCTCGCGTGTGCGAAATCTCTGTCGTGTGCTTGTGTGCATTGGTCTGCTGTCTGTGTGTGCTGTGTGCGACTGGGTTAATGAAGAGGATTCCTTGCCTCCTTGCCTCTCTCTCCTCCCTCTCCTCCCTCCCTCCTCCCTCTCTCCTCCCTTCCTCCCTCTCCCCTCCTCTCTCCTTCCTCTCCTCCCTCCCTCCCCCTCCTCTCCCTGATGGTCTTCCGTGTGTCTCTAGGTAAGAGACAGCAGCAAGGAGCCGGCAGGTTTTCTCTCCTTCCTGAGAAAGACGACAAAGTACGAAGACAACCAACACGTTCTCTGCAACCTCAACGTCACCATGCCTCCCTGCATCAAGGTAACGCCACCACGTCGCCATGGGGATTTCAATCTGCAACCTCAGTCAAACGCTCTAACCACCGAGCTACAATTCACCTCTGGGATCCACCTATGGTGTATACATATGTATATATTGTGTATATATACTGTATACATCTATATATTGTATATATATATATGTCTATATTGTGTATATATACTGTATACATCTATATTTTGTATATATATGTCTATATTGTGTGTTTTTTTCCGTTTGTGTTGGATTGGCAGATGGCTGGAAGCGAGGACCGCAGGCGAACTTTGACCCCGTTGGCCCTGAGGGAGAGATACAGCGGCCTGACTGAGCCAGCCATGGGTAAAGGCTTCTCATTGGTCACCTGGTCACACTCAGCCCCGCCCCCTCCCTACCCCAAACACCCCCACCTTCAGCTTCCATGAGCCCTGGCCATGCGCTCACTCACAACTCACCGTTTAACAACTTCCACTGTTAACGTGTCAGTTGTGGTTTGGTCTCTGCAGCATCAATGAGTGCCATGGAAAGGACTGAGTTGAAGATGGCTTTGATAGCTGAGCAGTTGGGACTGAGCTGGGCTGGTGAGTGAATGAGTGTGTGTCTGCAAGCCCGTGTCTGTAGGACTGTCTGTAGGACTGTCTGTAGGACTGTCTGGTGCTCGTGTCTGTAGGACTGTCTGGTGCTCGTGTCTGTAGGACTGTCTGGTGCTCGTGTCTGTTGGTCTGTCAGGTGCTTGTGTCCTGTGCGAATCTGTCTGTGCTTGTGTCATTGTGTCTGCTGTCTGTGTGTGCTGTGTAGCGACTGGCTAATGAAGAGATTCCTCCTCCTTCCTCTCCACACCTCTGCCTCTCCACACCCTCTCCCTCTCTCCTCCGTTCCTCTCCACACCTCTCCCTCTCTTCGCGTTCCTCCTCCTTCCTCTCCACACCTCTCTTCCTCCCTGCTCTCTTTCTCTATATATCCTCTTCCTCCCTGCTGCTCCAGGTTCCTCTCCAGACCGGTCTCTCCCCAATGCCTCTCCTTCCCTCTCCAGAGCGCTCTCTTCCCCTCCTACGTCAGCGTCTACATCTCCAGCGACCATCTGTCTCATGCCTCCTCCTCCTTTCCGTCGGCCAACACCCTCTCTGCCGCGCTCTCCTGCATCGGGTGCGCTCTCCAGCACCTCTCTCCTCCTCCTCCTCCTTCCTCTCCACACCTCTCCTCCTCCTACCTCCTTTCCTCTCCACACCTCTCTCCTCCTCCTCCTCCTTCCTCTCCACACCTCTCTCCTCCTCCTCCTCCTTCCTCTCCACACCTCTCTCCTCCTCCTCCTCCTTCCTCTCCACACCTCTCTCCTCCTCCTCCTCGTCCTCGTCCAGCACTCTCATCCTCCTCCGTCCTCGATGGCCAGATAGCCGGCCAGGAACTCTCAGCTTCGCTGTGGACGACATCAACAAGTCTACGCGGTGGAGAGCCGAACTCTGTGTAGTCCGGAGCGCACGATGCGTCTGCTCTAGCGGCTCAACCTCTATGGGCACAGCTCGTGAGCTGGGCAAGAGCCCAGAATGAGTTAGCAGAGGTCCCGCCCCTTCGCGCCCCCCGCCATCGCCCCAATCAGGGCCGGCCTGTGCATATCGACGTTGAGGAACAGGTTCTGATGCTGGTGGACGTCTTCTGAAGATACCCGTTGGTGCGTGTGATTTTTCACGTGTCCCCATTGCCTCTTCTGTGTTTCTGGGAGCTCTTGCTCCCTCATCTCTCTCCCCTCCCACTCTCCCTCCCCTCTTCTTCGCCTCGCCCTCCTCCATCTCTCTGCTCCCTCTATCTCTTCCCTCTCCTCTTCACCCTAGCAGTCTCTCTCCCCCCCCTCACTTCGCCTCCCCTCACTTCCCCTCCTCCATCCCTCCTACCCTCTGCCTCTTTCTCTCTACTCGTCCGTCCCGCCGTCTCCTCTCTACGTCTCTATGTGAGCTGAAAAACAGAAAGCATATGCTACCGGTCCCAATTTGTACACATCCTCCACGGGCGCGCTCCGCATGAAGATGCAGTCGGACCGTCTATGGCATCTTTTGGGCTTTACCATGCTGGAGGGGCAGGGGGGGCCTCCGGCTCACGGGCCCCCTGCCAGTGGACGGCAGGGGGCCCGTGAGCAGGGCCGGCGTCGACACGAGAGGGACAACACCTCTCCAGGGCTGACCAATGGTAAGTCCCCCCCCCGTCCCCGTCCCCCATCATCCCTGGACGCTCTGAACCAGCTGAACACCCCTCACCCCAAAACACCGCCCAGACAATGCACCCCTCCTCCCCCCCTCCTCCCCCTCACTCGCCCCTCCTCCCCCCTCCTCCCTCGCCTCTTCCCCTTTGCTTTCCTGTGCTGCCATCAGGTTGTGTCAACAGATGTAGACTGTTCTCTCAGCGGCCTTGACAAGGACTCAAGACACTCCAACCTCCGTCTGTGACAACTGACATGTGACTGTGACAACTGACATGTGTCTGTGATCACTGACATGGTTCTGTGATCACTGACATGTCTGTGACAACTGACATGTCTGTGATCACTGACATGTGTCTGTGACAACTGACATGTCAGTGATCACTGACATGGTTCTGTGACAACTGACATGTCAGTGATCACTGACATGGTTCTGTGATCACTGACATGTCTGTGACAACTGACATGTGTCTGTGACAACTGACATGTCAGTGATCACTGACATGGTTCTGTGATCACTGACATGTCTGTGACAACTGACATGTCTGTGATCACTGACATGTCTGTGATACACAGCGTAGATTTTCATGTCAGCGAGTTGTTCTCGTAGTTGAATGGAGGTTAGATAAAAATGTACGAATGAAAATCGATAGGTGGTTTAAGTCCTGTAACATCAAACCCTCTGTTAAGAGCTCTTAAATTGAAGCAGATTCAATTGAAGTGAAATGTTTTGTAATAAGAATGCTTTTAATGTTAATTCTGGGATTTCCTTTTCGTAGTTTCATGTTGTGTGATAAGATAAGTATGAACAAATGAGTACAAAACCAAGTCAATCTGTGGTAGAGTTTAAGCACATCACAACTCCATGTTATAAAGTCCTATGTCTTAGAATGTCATGTCCACATGCCTCGGTGCAGTTCCAGTATAAAAGAGGTGGCATCATTCAAACCAGCGTCCACATTGATGGAGGTTGATGTGAAACGCAGTGTGTTTGTGTTGGCTGTGTACGGTGTGTACAAGCACTGTGACACTTCAGTCCTGCGTCCTGATTGGACCGTCCCTCCTGTCCAGCCCTCCTATTGGTCACCTCAGGCTTTGACACCTTTGTCTCATGGTTTGTTCCCCATGCATAACCTACATCAGATTGACTCCAGTTTCACTCCGGGCCTGGACGGTTGTGAACAGCCTTGGTCTGGACTTGTCCGGACTGGTTTGGACCGGTTTGGACCGGTCCGGGCAGGGCAGGGAGAAGGCGGCCCACCCTTGTGAGAACTGGAGTAATGGGAGGTGATGTAACGATGCATAGACCAGAGGCCATGAGGAACTTAAAGGGAGACAGCAGAGTCAGATTGCTGCTGCAGTGAATCTGACACCTGTCTGTCCGTCGGTCCATCTGCCTGCCTGCCGTCTGTCTGTCTGTCGGACTTCCAAAGGTGTGTCCTTTGACGCTGAGTGACCAGGTGGTCACGTCCTTATCTGACAAACCAGCCAGCCAGCCCCCCAGCCAGCCCCCCAGCCAGCCAGCCACTCCCCACCCACCCAGCCAGCCAGCCAGAGTATTGTTTCTATAAGCTGTTCACTCGATGATGATGAGGTGGTTGTTTCAAGAGGGTCTCTTACTGACTTAGTTCTGACTGACCCTCCCAGACCCAGCAGATCCCAGCCAATCCCAGCAGATCCCAGGAGATCCCAGGTGATCCCAGGTGATCTTGTCTCAAAATCTCCAAGAAGAAGAGGAATCTCCAGGCGGCATGATTTGAGAACCACGCCAGTCCTGTGGAGAGACAGAATCCTCCAGTAGACTAGGACACAAGCGGACCGGCCTCATCTAACTCAGGCTCATGTTCGCTCTCTCAGCTCTGAGATGACACGCTAGGTCGTCGTAGAAACAGGAGGAGGTCTAGACTACTGTACCGGTCCAGTTTGACCCTCTCTCTGCCTGTGTGTGCATGGGGTGGGGGGGTCTCTCTCTGGGGGGGAGCGGGAGGGGGAGGGGGTGATGGGGGCAGGGTTGGAGGTGGGTGGGGGGGGGGTTGCTGCACTGTTTGTCCCTCTGGGCTCCCGTACTTGTTCCCTTTGACTATCTGCCCCCCCCCCTCTCTCTCTGTCTCTCCTTCTCTGTGTGTGTTTCTCTGGACATGTCATTTGCAGCCTGGTCTCCTCTGCCTCCTTCTCACTCCTCTTCTCCAACCTCTGACCTCATGCCGACCTCATGTTGACCTCATGTTGACCTCTGGCCCTCATCCTTATCAATTTATTTTTAGTATTTTTTTCACAACGAGTTTTTGTGCATTTTTCCGAACTCTTTTTTTTATTTTTTTTCTCTCTTTCTCCGTTTCCTACTCTTGAAAAACTCACGTTTTTTCTCGTCTGCTGTGACCCCTCCTCCTCTCACACACCGTTCTCTTAAACCCCCCCCCCCCTGGGGAAAAGGGGAGGGGAGTCCCCCTCTCTCTCTCTGTCTCTCCCTTCCTGTCTCTTCATCTCCCCCCTCTCTCTCTCTCTCCTCTCCTCTCCCTGCCCCTCCGCCCCCCTGTCCTCCTGCTTGTGTGCATGTGCATGCTCCCAGAAGCACTCTCATCTCTCGCCTCTCCTATGCTCGCATGGAAGCATTGCACTGAGGGGCAGGCGCAGTGCCTTCTGGGGGATGTAGTCTTGAAGCGGTGCATGTGACGGCACCTGCTAGAATGGGACTAACAGAGTAAGAGAGGCATGGCCTTCCGGGCGGAGCATGACACTGCCGTTCCTCTTCTCTGTTCTTGTCGTCAGTCTGAGATCTCCGACGATCTTTTCTCTCTGGGGAGGAGAAAAAGGCTCCAGGGGGTCTTTTTCGGGTTCAGCATCGTGACCCACGTGTTCACGAGTGGGTGCTGTGACGGTCCGTGTCTGTCGGTCGACGTGTGCGTGTGCGTGTGCGTTTGTCTTCAGAGTGACGTCTGCGGGGGTCGCTTCCTGTGCTCGCGACGTCACTTCCTGTCAACCACTCCATTTGATCTCGGTGACGCGTGTGTGCTGTGTTGTGTGTTTCCTGTGTGTGTGTTTTCTTTCCAAGGTTCTGTAATTCACAAGTGTGTTTCACTGTGTCTCTGTTTCCTCCCTGTCAGTACTTCACCTTGTGTGTCTTCTTACAGTCCAAGTCTCGTCCCTGTGTGTGTTTTTTGTGTGTGTTTCTATGTGTGTTTCTCTGTGAGTGTTTTTCTCTGTGTGTACGCAAGCCTCGACTTGCTGTGTGTTTGTACACATCGTATCAACCAGGAGAGTCGGGTCAACGTCAACTCATCATCATCTCTACACATACACACATACCACACACACACACATCAGGCACACACACATCAGGCACACACACATCAGGCACACACACATACATTAGACACACACTCACACATACACACACACACACACTAGATACACACTAGATACACACTAGAGACCCACACACACACACCTGGCACACACACATCAGGCAAACACACATCAGGCACACACACATACACTAGACACACACTCACACACACTAGACACATACACACACCAGGCACACACTAGACATCCACACAGACACACACACCTGGCACACACTAGACAACCACACACACACACACACACACACTAAACACCCACACCAGGCACACATTAGACACCCACCCACCCACACATACACACACACACACCCACATACACACACACACACACCAGACACACACTAGACACCCACCCACACACACACACTAAACACACACCTGGCACACACTAGACACCCACACACACACACACACACACACACCAGGCACACATTAGACACCCACCCACCCACACACACACACACACCAGACACACACACTGTAACAGATCCTGTCCACATGATGTCCTTTGCCCTTCTCAGCTAAACGTGTGGAGAGAGAGATGTGTTGCTCTTGTTCGGCCAGCAAACGTCTTCAGCTGCAGGCTCAGCAATACTCACCCGAGCATCGTGTTACCCCTGTCTTTTAACACACACGCACACACGTACACATCACAGGAACACACGCACACAAGTACACATTACAGGAACACACGCACACACGTACACATCACAGGAACACACGCACACACGTACACATTACAGGAACACACGCACACACGTACACATTACAGGAACACACGCACACACGCACCATAAACACCGGATACACAAGACTGCACACACAGATGAACACAAACGAGCACACACAACAGATACAACTAACACAAACCCCACTCCATCTCCCTCTCTCTCTCTCTCTCTGCCTAACTCTCTCTCCCTCCCTCTCTCCCTCTCTCTCTCTCTGCCTAACTCTCTCTCCGTCTCTCTCTCCCTCTCTTTCTCCCTCTCTGTCTCCTACTCCCTCTCTTTATATCTCCTTCTCTCTCCCTCTCTCTTTCTCCCTCTCTCTATCTCTCCCTCTTTATCTCTCACTCTCTCTTTCTCCCTCTCTCCCTCCTTCTCCCTCTCTTTCTCCCTCTCTATCTCTCCGTCTCTCTCCCTACCTCTCTATCTCTCTGTCCCTCTCTCCCTCCCTCTCTCTCTCTCTCCCTCTTTATCTCTCCCTCTCTCCTCCTCCTCCACCATCCCCCTGCCTCCTCCCTCTAGGCTAGGCAGGATCTGTTTCCGTGTTATGCTTCACAGTTCTGTGGTGGTTCTGGTGGATTTCTGCACCTACAGACACATTCATCACAACGCCGGTCCATCACAAAGCTCATGTCATCTGATTCTGCACAGACGTGAGACTGGTTACCCTGCTCCACTATGCTGCGTGTGTAACTGGAGCCTTTTTACTGTAACCTTGACACAGGACATGAAGGAGGGAGGAGGGAGGAAGGAGGAGGGAGTTAGGAGAGAGCGAAGAGGGAGGGGAGGGATGGGTGAGAGATGGACAAAGGCAATGCTCCCAGAATGCACCTGACTCAGAGAGTCTCACACAGGATGTAAACAAGATCACTTTCTGAAGGATCATCTTGCATCATGTGGACATAGCAGGGATCATCCCTGCCAGCTCTGACCCCTGACCCCTGACCTCTGACCCCCCCTTCTCCCCTTCCCTGTCCAGGGACACTTCATTCTACCCTCCCCCATACGTCATCCACCAATTCTCACTTCCTCTTTGTGAATGAGCGTTCTCCCTTCACATGCACTTGAAGATTCACAGCGGGTTTCTGGAGTGACTTGAGTCCAGGTGTCTGTCGGCCCATGAGAAGCAGACGTACCTGTTTCAACTTCAGACAGAAATCCATCCAAAAGCCCAAATAAGACGGCGGTGGCTTTGTCACCTACGGGAGTTGAAAACTGTTTCTGTATTTCTAATGTGTGTGTTTGTTTGTGGGAGTTTTACGTGACCAAAAGTGCACTTTATGGTAAATGGTTCTCTTCTGTTGTGTGATTTCTAAATTGTTTGTACTGTTTATTGTTGTGTGTGTTTGGATGAGTGTGTGTTTGTGTGTGAGTGTGTACGCTGTGGTAATGAGATTGCTTGCATGCATGCTCTACAGCCTGAGAACAATATTTAACCTGCCTGTCATGTCCGAGGTTGCGCAAGGATGCGCGACGTGTGTGTGTGTGTGTGAAAGCCTGTGTATGGCATGTGTGAGTGTGTAAGTCTGTGTGTGGCATGTGTGAGTGTGTAAGCCTGTGTGTGTGTGTGTGTGGCATGTGTGTGTGTGTGTGTGTGTGGCATGTGTGTGTGAGTGTGAACCAGGGAGAGGAAAGGGCTGTGATCCTCCCTTCTGGTGGCTAGTTAGTGCAGCAGCATTAGGTACCAGGAAACCAGGGTCCTGGTCCTGGTCATGGTCCTGGTCCTGACCCTGGTCTTGACCCAGACCCAGACCCTGAACCTGGTCCTGGTCCTGACCCTGGTCTTGACCTTGGTCCTGGTCCTGGTCCTGGTCCTGGTCTTGACCCTGGTCCTGGTCCTGGTCCTGGTCCTGGTCCTGGTCCTGGTCCTGACCTTGGTCCTGGTCCTGGTGCTGGTCCTGGTCCTCTGCTGTTGTTGACACGGCTGCTCTATGTTGGTGCTAGCTGGTCTGGCTTGCCCCCGGCCCCTTCAGTCCCTGCACCTCTTTTCCAGCTAGCCCCCTCCCCCTTAACCCTCCCCCCTAACCCTCCCCCTGTCCCCCTAACCCCTGTCCCTCTCTCCCCCTCCCTCTGGCTGCCCTGTCCTCTCGGACAGTGGCACCCCTCCCCTGGGGTCCCGGTGCTGGAGGGGGGAACGAGGCGGGGGGCCGGTGTCAGTGTCCCTCTCTGTGTCTCGCTCCAGGTTATGGGCTGGTTCAGGAGGAGCTGCTCTCCCCAGCCTCCATGCAGTACAGCCTGCCCTCTCCCCTGGGGGCTGAACCTTACTGGCAGGAGGTTTCCAGCTTGGAATGCGCCCCCATCGCCACCACCGAAGAAGACACCCTGATGGAGATGTCCGACGTGCAGGTGTGGCCGTCTGGCAACAGCCCCTCTCTGGTGGCTGTGGAGGACTCCTCCCTGGAGTGCAGCAACGCCGACGACTCGGAGGGGCTTCTGGTGCTGCCGTATGGGAGCCTGGGGCGTCCGGGGAGTGCGGCCAGCGCGGCCAGCGGGGCGGGGGGCGGGGGCGGGCTGGAGGAGGACGACACGGAGATGGGGGCTGACTCGGAGATGAGCGCGGCCACGCCCGCCTCGTTCAGTACGGCCACGCCCGCATCGCTCGGGGGCACCATCGCCGGGGTGGACCTAAACGGGCTGGACAAGGGTCAGAGGTCAGAGGTCGTGAGGTTGGATGATGCGGAGGCGCTCGGCAGCGTGGCGGGCGAGGAAGGAGGAGGAGGAGGAGGAGGAGGAGGAGGAGGAGGGACAGGCTCAGAGAAAGGGCTTTCTCTTGTTGCAGGACAGCAACGTGTGTACGCACGCCTCAGTGAGTCTCCTGGTTTGAGCCGCGTGGTCGACCGTAACGGGGACAGGTGAGTCTGGACGCCGTCTGCATGGCAACCGCATGACGACGCGTCGCCCGGGCTGCTTGTCTATTGGCTAATCTACTGAACTGTTGATCATGGCTCGTTCGTATTGGCTAATCTACCGATGGCGTCGACCGTATGCTGTAAACACGCTGGCGTCCTTTAACTCAATCATCATCTACACAGAGCTCTCGTACTAAACACCCTCATTCAACAACTCACAGCACCTACTGCCCCTCCCTCTCCGAGTGCTACTCCCCCAGTTCTCCCCCCTCAGTACCCCCTCTCTCTCCCCCCAGGTCGGGCGAGGCCAGCAGCGGCAGCAGCGGCGCAGGAAGTGGTAACAGCGGTGGAGGTGGCGGCGGCGGCGGCTCCTTCCTGTCCTACTTGCAGGAGCAGTCAGGACCTGGCTGGCACCCTGTCACAGACCCCACGCAAGCCTGGGTAGGCTCACAGCCCCAGCCGCGCCAGGCCGTGGACGCCGTGATGTCATCAGTACGCGCCGCCATGGACGGAGACGGCGTGCGGGACCGCGTGTCCCAGGAGGCCTTGCTGCAGCCCGTGAGGGACATGGGCCACTCGGAGATCCTGAGGGGGCACTTCAGGGGGACCCAGCCGTTTGAGAAGGGTTTGGGGTTCCCACATAGGGGTCCGGAGCTTCACAGCTGGGATGGCGTACGTCTCCGTGGACAGGTCAGAGGTCATTTCGTTACGTACGCTTTACTGTCGACTGGGAAACCATTTAACTTTTTCACCTTGAAATAATTTTAGTTTTAACTTTGGAGTTTTGTTTTATTTTTCATCTTAAGATATTTCACTTTGCCCTATTTCTAATCCTAAAACAAATTCGGTACCTTTAATCCTTGAATTATTATACATTTAACCTTTAAACTAATTTAAACTGTCCAACTTTTTTTCCTTTGAAATATTTAACTTTAAATTATTTAACTTTAAATCAATTTTTTCTTTAGCCATAATTTTTAGTAACCTTATAACCTAATAACCTTTAAATCAGAAACAAAGGTCGTAACATTGTTATAGTAACTCTGAAAAAACACAAAGTATGCACCTGATGGCAAACCACACACACACAGACACACACACAGACACACACAGACACACACACACACACACACAGACACACACACAGACACACACACAGATACACACACACAGACACAGACACACACACACACACACACAGACACACACACACACAGATACACACACACAGACACACACACAGACACACACACACAGACACACACACACAGATACACACACAAACAGACACACACACACAGACACACACACACAGATACACACACAAACAGACACACACACACAAACAGACACACACACACAGTTCCGCATGGATGTAATGAGTGAGACACGTTGACTGAATTCCAAAACTATTTGGACTAGTTTGGATTATTTCCTGTCCTCTGACACTCACACACACGTGTACTACACACACACACACACACTACACACTACACACACTCACATACTACACACACAGAAGGCCCAAGAAGGGCACAAACAGTGTGTCTAAACATAGCCATGTGCTGTCACTGGTTCAGTCTGTCACCAGATCTGTATTTCCAACCGTCACACATGAAACTAGCAGACTGAAAGAGCTTGGTCTCTTCTGACAGGGTCAGGTCTCCTGACCGGGTCAGATCTCCTGACTGCTCTGCTCGTAGACACACAAACACACACTTCTCTAGAGCACACACACCTCTCTAGAGCACACACATACCTCTCTAGAGCACACACACACACACACACAGAGCAGCCAAGGGTTGAAACCTATCAGTCACGTGTTGCTTTGAGAGAGAAAGAGAGGGGGGAGAGAAGGAGGGAGGGAGAGAGAAAGAATGGGGGCAAAGGGGGAGTGACATAGTTTTTTTTGGAAGCAGGGAGGAGGGGAGAGAAAATGAGAGAGAGAGAGAGAGAGAGAGAGAGAGAAAGTGAGAGAGAGAGAGAGAGAGAGGAGACAGAGAAAGAGAAAGCGAGAGAGAAAGAGACAGAGAGAGGAGAGAGAGAGAGACAGAGAGAGGGGAGAGAGAGAGAGAGAGAGAGAGAGAGAGAGAGAGAGAGAGAGAGAAACTCCAAGCTTGCAGCCACTCGCATGCGAAGGCCGGGCCCCTCCATTCCCCCTGACCCACCAAGAGAAAGAGGAGAAGAAGAATGAGAGAAGAAGCGAAAGAGATCAAGCGAACGGGATAAAACCTGCAGCTTCAACCTGGCAGCAAAAAAAGGCATCAAAAACGCAACAAAACAAACAGAAGAAGACAGAGACGCTACAGCAGCTGCTACTGCACACCGGCGTGGGGAGGGGGAGGGAGTCACCCAGGACGCCAGACTACAGCCCGAGAAGGCGTGAGCGTGTGTGTGAGAGCGTGTGTGTGTGAGCGTGTGTGTCTGAGCGTGTGTGTCTGAGCGTGTGTCTCTGAGCGTGTGCGACGGAGTAGAGAGCAGAGGGATCGAGGCGAGCTGAGGCGATGTGGGCGCTGGTAACAGAACTACTCTTCAGCCTGGTGCTGTTGGCTTTCCTGGTCATCAGCTGCCAGAACGTGATCCACATCGCCAGCGGTACCGTACGCTCCGTGCTCACGTACGTCCACAAGCAGCTGGACCGCGAACTGGGTGAGGCCGAGGGCGTGGCCGACGAGGAGGAGAATGTGACCACGCGTGTGGTCCGTCGCAGGGTCATCCTGAAGGTACCGCAGAGAGAGAGAGAGAGATGGGGGGGAGAGAGAGGGAAGAGAGGGGAGAGACAGCAGGGGAGAGAGAGAGCAGACAGAGAGCATGAGGGAGAGAGAACCAGAGAGAACGAGAGAGAGAGAGAAAGAGAGGAGAGAGAGTATGAGGGAGAGAGAGGGAGAGGGGAGCATGTGGGAGTCATAAAGTAAGTTATAACCACAGACAATTACGTTTTCTAGATCCATAGTTTGACTCTGCTGTATGTTTTAAGTGCTCTGCAAGCATGGGAGACCCACATTTAGACGGCAGCTGTCTACAGTTTGGAGGCCACTGTATACAGTACAGCTAGCATTGCTCTATAAATATGTTTGCTGCTGTGAATGGAGTCTTTTGGCTATTCTCGGGATTTGACAGTGAGCGTATAAATATCTGATCCGGGTGTGTTCTGTTCCCTGTTCCTCCGCCGTCCACTCCCCCTCCACCCCCCAAACCTTTAACCCTAAAGCTGGTTTCAACACAACTACAGTCCCAGGCTTGTTCAGGGCCTGGTGGTTTAGGCTCTTCTAAATAGCCAAGCTAGCACCTTGCAGGTTGTTAGCGATGATAGCGCTACTAGCATGTGGCTAGCATGTTTCTCTCAGGCGCTGGGGCAGAGCTAACTGACCCTGGACTACCCTCTCTGGTGACATCGCTTCTCTTTGCGTCTGGTGATCATTGATCTATCTTGTTTTCCTCTCTTTTCTTTTCCTCTCTCACCCCCCCTCTCTCTCTCTGTCTCTCTCTCTCTCTCTCTCTGTCTCTCTCTCTCTCTCTCTCTCTCTCTCTGTCCTGGTGTTTGGGTGACGAAAGCTGGGGACAGTAGTAAACAGAGGGTCTCTCCAGGGAGCTATTTTAAACCGCTCCACATTCTTCCTTCCTCTCTCTCTTCTCTCTCTCTTTCTTACACACTCCCTCCCCTGTTCCTCTCTCCACCTCCCTGCTCCCACAGACGTTCCCCGCACACTAAGTCAACTGTTAACCGCTTGCAGCACGTACACAGATCTGCAAACTATAACCTAATCGAGTTTATGGCGTAAAGATGTTGCTGGGGTGTTCGTCGAGCGAGTGCATCTGTCTGCCGGTGCAGAGAGGAAACATCTGAGGTTCAGAAGCGTGTCTTTAAAGAACGTGTTGAAGAACGTGGTGTTCTTGTTCCTCACGCGGTGCTCGCTGACGTTTCAGGGGAACGAGGCGGAGGACCTGTCTGGGGAGCAGGTGAGCGAGGAACAGTTCACAGATGAACACGGCAACATCGTCACCAAGAAGGTCAGCAATCCCAGCATGCACTGGGGGTCGGTGACCCAGTTCCCCTCCCTCACACCCACCTCTACCCATGCACCTCTCTGTTTTCCATGTTCAACCATAACGACACTCACTCCCTGTATGATTATTACACTGATAATCATGACATCACCACATTTCCCTACCATGAAACGTTTTCCTAAGAGTTGATTTTTGTAAAGTGTGAGTTTTCCCGCCCAGACACAAGCAGGCAGACACAGAGCTTAGCCTCTGCCTCAATGCCATTCTGAATGCCTCCTCTATCTCTTTCATCTCTGTCAACGTTTTATTTTTCCTGGTCTGTGTCTCTTCCCCACTCCCCCCTGTCATCCACTCCCCCTCCCCTGGTGTGTGTATGGTGTGTGTGTGTGTGTGTGTGTGTGTGCGTGTGTGTGTGTGTGTGCAGACTGTGCGTAAGGTGGTGCGTAGAGGCTCTGGGGAGGAGGGCAGACAGGAAGTGAGCGTGGAGAGTTCGGTCCTGGACTCCACCGAGCTTGACGCTGAACAGTTCATTAACTACGCCATCCTGGGCCGTGACAGCAGCAAGGTGGGCTACTGAGCCGCAGGTGGCGTCCTCTGTCCCCCCCTCGTCCCCCCCTGTCCCCCCCTCGTCCCCCCTGTCCCCCCCCGTCCCCCTCCCCCGCAGCCTGCCACCTGGGCCTTCGTACCCCTGCCCACAGCCTGCCACCTGGGCCTCCTGTACCCCTGCAAGATCCCCCTCCCCTCCTCCTCCTCCGACCCAGACTGCGTGCGCTCAGTGTGGATCTTTTTGGGGGCCAGGGCTGCTCAGGGCTGCTCAAGGCTCCTCAGGGCTGCTCAGGGCTGCTCAAGGCTGCTCTGTGTTCCAGAGTCGGAGTCGGGAGTTGGAGTCCACTTTGATGTGGTCGGATGCTGCAGAGGAGGGACTTGGGGCGGGGGGGGCGGGGGGGGCAGGGGCGGTGGGCTCTGACAGGTACCCTGCTGCAGGTGAAAACGAACTAAACCTGCATGGGTCTGTTATGTAGTGGTCAGCCAGAGCGCTGAAGGCGTTGTGTTTGTTGTTACCTGTTTGCCAGGCTGTCGACTAAAGAATTGTGTGTGTTGGATGTGTGTCGTTGTCGTGTCGGTGCCTTGCGCAGCACGTTGCCGGTGCCTTGTGGCGTGCATACGGCAGGTTTACACGTGCCCTGAACCAACGGTTCGCAGGAGGGCTGCTGCTGACCTGCTGGCCTTAGCAAATTCGTTCTGTGTGTGTCGACGTCAATGTTTGTGTGTGTGTGGTCTGTGTGGTGTGTGTGTTGTGTACTGGGGAATATACTGGTATGGATATGCGCACCAAAAAAACCCTCTAAGAAATGAAATGATAGTCAGCCAGATCGATCTGTCCACTGACCAGGGACTTCAACAGCCATCCACTGCACGTTCATTCACCTAGTAACACAGCACCATCGTGCTCCTGCATCTTCTGCTCCTCGAGTCCCTAAGCCAAAGAGAGAGCCACACGAATCTACTTCTGCTTCGCAGAGCTAGGTCCCAATCTCACCCTGCCTGTCAGGCCACAACCAACAACTTACTGTCTGTAAAACGCTTCCATAGGTCACTGTTTCACATCTGCTGTGTCCACTCAAGTTCCTTGTAAAATGTCTTGTTTATGTGCAGTTAAACTTGAACTAACTGTTGTATATGGCCAGTCTGGGTTCCCTTCCCCCTTCCTGTTGACAACATTGACTGTCTCTCCTACCTGTCTCCATTAAAACTCTTTGATCCATTAACCCTGACTGTGACTGTATCACTCCGCCCTGCAGGTCTCTCTCTCATGATGCTTCTGATGCCTCTCCTTCTTCTCTTTTTCGTGTCTTTCCACCCCCCCTGTCCTCCCCCCCTGTACTCCCCCCTGTCCTCCCCCCTACCACCACCCCTTTTCTCCTTTTGTCTTGGCTGTCTGTACATCGTCTTCTCCTTTTCTCTCTCCCCGTCTCTATTCCTCTTCCGATCTTCTCCTCTCCTCCCATTTCCCGTCATTTTTTTCATCCCCCCCTTGCCTTCCTCCCTCCTCCTTCCCTCCTCCTTCCCTCTCCACCTCTCTCCTTCTGTCCCCTCTCTGGTTTACGTCCAACTAACACACTCCTTGTCTCCCTCCACCTCCTCCTCCACCCCCACCCCCCTCGTTCACCCCTCCTCCGGCCTCCCCCTCCACCCCTCCCTGACGTAGCCGGATATTGTGGATGTGAAGAAGGGGGCTCAGATAGTGAAATGTGCCAGTCTGCGGAGAGTAAAGCAATGAGGCTGATCCTCCTGGCCGTGGGGCCCACAGGTAGGGCCCAGAGCCTGGGGGGCTACCAAGTTTAATCCAGCCTCTCTGGATTAAACTGACCCGGTTGTAACCGCCATTAAAGTACTAACGAGCTTTTAGCGTTAGCACCGCGGCGTTAGCATTTATGTGGATTAGCATTGATGTGGATTAGCATTGATGTGGATTAGCATTGATATGGATTAGCATTGACATGGATTAGCATTGATGTGGATTAGCATTAAACTAATACTGTACTTTAGGGTCGATTTCTACCAAGGGAGTACAGTCCTGTATGAGAGAGTGTGTGTTGTAGGAAGCTAGGCCTGTATCTGTCTTGCAGCACGACAGTAAAAATGCAGGTCTGACTTGCTCCTGCTCTTTGCATTTTAATCTAACAGACTGGGGTCAGTTTGGGTCCCAGTATTTAGTACTGACAGTCTATTGATATACAGCATTATCCATGGTGGTTATTACGGGGCATTCTGTGTGCTGTGTGCTTCGCCAGTATAACTAAAGAAGGGTTCCAGTAATAGAAAAGGTTTCTAAGGTCAGAGACACAAGGGTAGTTGTCTGCTAATGTGGTGACACTTCGGAACAACTGTGTGTGTGGTGGGGGTGGGGGGGTGTGTGGGTGGGTGTTGTGTGTGGTGGTGGTGGTGGGTGGTTGTGGGGTGTGTGGGGGGGGTGTGGGGGGGTATGGTGTGTGTTCTGGGGTGGGGTGTGTGTGTGGGTGTTGTGTGTGTTGGGGCGGGTGTGTGTGTGTGTGTGTGGGTGGGTGTGATGTGTGGTGGGTGTGTGTGTTGTGGCGGGGGTGGGGGTGTGTGTGTGGGGGGGTGGGTGTGCGATGCGTGTGTGTGGGGCGGGTGTGTGGTGTTGGGGGTGTGTGGGTGGTGGGTGGTGTTGGTAGTGTTTGGGGGGGTGTTATGTGTGTGAGTGTGTGTGGCGGTGGTGGGAGGATGTGTGTGTGGTGGGGGGGAAGAGGAACCTGTGTGTGTGTGGGTGGGATGTGTGTGTGGGGTGGTGTGTGAGGGGCTGAGAGGGGGGTTGTGTGTGGGGTGTGTGTGTGGGGTGGGGCTGTGCGTGGGGGTGTGTGTGCGGGGTCGTGGGTGGTGTGTGTGTGGTGGGGGTCTGTGTGTGTGGGGTTTTGCGGCTAGTGTGTGGTGTTGTGCGTGTGTGGCATGTGTGTGCGTGTGTGTGTTGGCGTGTGGTGTCTTAATCTGGGTGCCGAAGAGAGGCTAGCCCTTGTGCCATATGTCACTCGTAAAATAGACGCACTCTAGATAGTGCATTCATGTTTCACCAGAAGACGCACACTTGGTCTTTGGGAAATACTAGTGTCCACGCCTTTGTTGCGTTATGCACAGCCTGTATGTTTGGAACATACAGCTGGTTACAGTGCAGCAAAGTGAGTAAGCTTGGAAATGGGTATTTTCAAGTCAGTCAATCTGGTTTTGCGGTTGTTCGGTCTGTAGACCTGGTGCAGTCATGTGTCCGTGTGCAGACTGGCGTCTGGGCTGCCTGACAGGAAGACCGCAGGTGGGCCATCTGGACGTGGAGGGTCAAGCCTGCAGGGTGTTCTTCTGTCGCTCTGATCCGACGTCATCTCGTCTAAAGTCGCCTGTGTGTTTGTGTCGTTCCGTAGGATTCCACCCCCTCACCGGAATCATCCTACTTAGACACATGACCTACCTGCAACAGGTGAACACGGAGGAGAACAAGCCCCTGTGATGAAGAGGAGGAGGAAGGGAAGAGGAGGAAGGGAAGAGAGAAACATCTACGACGACCAATGACGCCGTCTCCGTGACGACAACCGCAACCCGACGGCGAGCGAGAGTGGGACGAAAAAGAGGATCTACTTGTAGTTTTCGTACCTTTTTTTTAAAAAGAAACTATCACACACACACACACAAAAGAAAACCCATAAACTACTAGGCAGGCTAGAAGCATGATTTCGTATAAAACAAAAACCAAACAGAAACAAAAAACAAAAAAAAAACGACAACAGAAAAAAACTAGCAACCAAAATGTGTGCTTCCTGTATTATGTATTAGCATGAGTGACAGCTACGGCATGGCCTGTTTTTATCTGCAGTACCAAGGGGTAATGGGGGAGAAGGGGGTGAGGGAGGTGAGGCGAGAGAGAGAGAGAGGGGGGGGGTGAACCGTTGGCCCTTGTCTTCAGAAACGACGTAGGATTCATATGGATGAAATGTAGGAAAACGGAGATTATTTACAAAAAATACTCTGAATTAGGCGACAAGGAGATACTCTCTCTCTCCCTGCCACGCTAACTGGACTCTTCCAGTTTTCGTTCAGTAGCCTGCAGCAGCCTGAACCTCCTCCGAGGTCATTGGCGTTGTACATTTTACTATTATGCACTAAAACGCTGTGTGTGACAGTCAGTTTCCAAGCGTTTGAGTTTCACGTGACAATAGCCCCTCCCTACGTGCCCTGTATGGTTCAACCTGACCCTTTATATCATCCTGTGACCCTGATATCAGCCTGGGTCTGAATAGAAAACAACCTTCGCGTTCTCCCGTCTGTCACCTGGTCTTTTCTGTGTCTGAAGAAAGCTACGTGTCGGTCTAGTGCGTGTCTAATGCTGTGGTCCTGTCCTGTTACTACGAGGGCATTTTCGGTTCAGAGGAACCACCATACTCTTTGTGTTTTAGTGTGGATGTCTCTGCCACACCCCCTCTCCCATCCCCCAGCCTCTATCTATCCCACCCATCAGCCCCCTAGCCTCTAACCTCCTCCCTGCACCCCCATGTGTTTACAGGGAGGAGGTTCAGGGAGCAATGTGTTCGAGGTGATGAAGGAAGTCTAGCCCCAGCTCTCCTCCAATCACCTCACAGAGTCTCCCATCCTGACCCCCCTCTCCTCCAATCACCTCAGAGTCTCCCATCCTGACCCCCCTCTCCTCCAATCACCTCAGAGTCTCCCATCCTGACTCCCCTCTCCTCCAATCACCTCAGAGTCTCCCATCCTGACCCCCCTCTCCTCCAATCACCTCAGAGTCTCCCATCCTGACCCCCCTCTCCACCAATCACCTCACAGAGTCTAGCCACCAGCTCCTCCCTCTCCTCCTCCTTCTCAAATCACCTCAGCCAGTCTCCTATCCTGCCCCTCCTCCCTCTCCCCTCTCTCCAGCCTTCCTCTCAGTGAGCATGTAGCAGTTCTGGCCTCCACCAGCAGGGGGCGAAATCTCCTCAAAATAGTAGCTTTGACCTTGAACAGCGACGGTTCTCCACTCTAAGAGAACCCCCGGTCTTGCGGACAGTCCAGAAGCTTGTAGATGTTCTCCTGGACGTGTTGAACTGTAGAGTTTGTTGGTTGTGTTTTCCTGGTAGCTTAGGAGCATTGCAAAGACAACTATCCAAGAATCACTGTGATGAGAAACTGTAACACTGACCCCACAAACTGTGATCCCTTTCACCCCCCTCCACGTCTCCCCCCTCTCCCCTCTCTCCCTTTCAAGCCTCTAGTACTCTCCCCAGCATGGCTACGTTAAAAAAGAAAGCAATAATATAAGGACAGTTTTGACTATTTGTTTTTTTCTGCGTAGGCGGACGTTTGAGTGTGTGTGAGGGTGTATGCGTGTGTTTAGGGTGCGAAAGTGTGGAGATCGTCATGTGATCTCTTCAAAGCTTATACTTACATTCTGCTATTCACTGCAACTTACCTCCTCTTGAAATCAGTGATGATGTCAGACCAGGAAGTGGATCTTTTCGAGGAAAGAGGCCAAAGACCAGGGGTCAGGGGTCAGGGGTCAATGTAGTCCAGGTCAAAATCTGAATGTTCAAGTGCCAGTCTGAGCATAAGTTTGCATGGTTGTGAAATTCGTTGAAGGGTTTGGAAACAAGCTACAGCATATTAACCATCAACCTTTTACACACCCCACATCTCATCTCGCTATTTATCCAGGGAATGTTGTCACAGGTGTGCAGGCGTGGCAGGAATGTGTCCACGCATTATTGTTTTAAAGCCTTAACAATATTCATGTTTATGTTCAAGTAGGAGTTTAAGTGTATGTGTGCATGTGTGTGTGTGCGTGCTGGTAGATTCAGACATTATAACGAATGAAGAGGGGAGGAGAGATTGGTGAGTGTGACGATGTTATGGAACTAGCGATGACATCACAGCACAACAATTAAATACAGATCCTGCAACATGTGGTTTCCCCTGGCATCACCTCACTATGCCATCCAACATATCAGAATTATTTTCACACCGTCCGGATCAACCTTGCTTCCCTGCATTATGGACACCTCCTATGGCTTGTGCTGGAGCAAAAACACACTCAGGATATTCATGCATTCATGCATTCATGCATTACAAATTCATGCATTCATCCATTCATCTGTAAGAGGTACAGCGAGAGAGAGACAGGCGGGAGACCTCCGCCAAGGACATTGTTGTGAAACGTCTTGAAGGAGGTGAGACAAAACAACCGTGAGGGGAATGTATACGAACGTTAGAGAGAAACCAAGCGTTGCCACTGTTGAGGATGCGGTTTTCTCTGTAGAGCTTTAGACCAGCCAAGAAACACTTTGCTACCTTGACACACACATACACACACGTATCAGATCTGGGGTTCTGGGTTCAGGGTCTGAAGGATGTTCAGTATGGGTGTGAGGAGGGGAGAGGAGGGGAGAGGAGGGGAGGGGAGTGGAGGGGAGAGGAGAGGAGTGGAGGGGAGGGGAGAGAAGAGGAGAGGAGTGGAGACGAGGGGAGGGGAGGGGAGAGGAGAGGAGAGGAGAGGAGGGGGTGATGGTGTGATCCGCAGGAAGGACAGACAGGATATGGTGATACAGAGGGGTAGAGAAGGTTACACCATTCTTGGAGACCAACGTGGTCGCTCTAATGGCAAGGCTTTCGAGATGGCTAGTGTTTTCCCTCAACACAACCCACACCCCATCCATCCTCGCTCCTAACCGCCACATTTTGAGCCAGTTCTAAGGCTCTCTAGCAGTGACAGTTTGAGTGGAGGAGTCTATTTGAGTGCAACGAGAGGCAGGATAGGTCTGGACTGCGTCAAATGTAACAGTGGGAAGAAAAAAAAACGTTAACATGCACCGAGGGACTACTGAGTTGTCGACAGACGGTAAAACCGAGTTCATGCAAAAATATAAACTGTTGCAAAAACCAGTGAACACACGTATACTCATTTAGAATGGATAAAGACCTTATTAACGCAATAGAATATTACTCAATACTAAGGAATGCAACTGCGCACATGCACAGAAAATGTTTTTAATATAAATTACTATATATATGAAATATATGAAAATATCTATATTTACTTAGAATGCTATGCACCCTTAATTGTCAACCAGGATTGTAGTTATTGTTATGGATGTACTTTTAGCATCATAGCTACCAAGAGACTGTCTGAGTTATGGGTAATGCCTGCATCCGGGGAATAAAAAGGTCCTTGTAGGTATTTTATCTTGTTCTGTTGGGTTTTTTTATTGTTACGAAGAGGTCGATTATCCAAGAAAAAATATATATGTACAAGCCTTTTAATCAAACGAAAATCCGAAGACATCTATAGACAATTTACCCTGTACACCAGCTCAAACCATTTACAAAATTAATAAAGAAACGAAATGTCTGTGTTTGTGAGTGTCTTCATAAGAATAGGTTACCGATATTTGCATTGTCTGTATAAAATGCTTACATGGAAGGTCGTAAAAAAACTGCGTGGACTACGACAAACTCTCTAGTTATACATTTACAGAAGACGTTTGACGCATATTCAGTAGACAAATTGCAACCCCAATGTAAGACGGAGTAAAAATACTTCGAGTCTGCCCACAATGTCACTAACATGTCATAACATTAGGTGCCACTAGGGGGCAAAACATTCGCAATGTATTTGGGTTGACTCTTTCCATCTCTTTCCTGTTTTGTGTGAATGCTTGCTTGAGCGTGTGGAAGAATGTGCTGCAAGGTCCTTTAAAAAGACCCTGGCCAGTTCTTTAGTTTGCGTGTGGGAATGTGAGTAGTTTAGATCATATACTATTATTTGCACACATGACACAGGAAGTTATTTATTTGTATGCATGAGAAAATAGCAAGGGAACACAACAACAAAAAAGCAAAGGCGAAGAAACACCAGACTGCTTTGTTGTTTGCAAGTCAGTAGCGAGCTAGCTGTCTCCAAGTTGTCAAATTTAGCCATAATCTTTCATTGAGCAAACGATCAAGTGTTTTCAAGATGTCTACGGGCTGTCAGAACACTGCCACTAGCAAGGCCATTCCGACAACCAGGAGGGTCACCATAAACGACGCGGAGCACATGCCCGACGATTACTCCACTACTCCCGGAGGAACGCTGTTTAGCACCACCCCTGGAGGTGAACGCTCATCTCTACCCTAAACACGGCAATGTTGGTCAAATAACTAGTCAACCTGTGACACGTCGCACATGTATAGTTTTGATCTTACAGGGAAAGCATTGCGTTAATGTTGTCGTTTTGATACAACAGACATGCTTGTCGCAAATGTTTTGCAGACAAAGGGTTAGCCAGAGAAGATTATCTAGCTAGCTAACTGGACGTTTGCTTTGACAGAAAATGCCGTGGTCACCATTATTTCAGAAGCTTGACATGTTTCATTGAGCGAATGCATGTTGTACGAATGATTGTCAACTTTAACGTTTTCTGTGGCGAATGCCTTTGTTCGGCTGTTGTTTGCAGGTGAGCAATAATCGTGCATAAATATAGAGCTTTTCTTTAGAGCGATCATCTTGTAGTCTTCATAACTAAGGCCAGCCACATGGTCAACCCTTGTTTTGACTTGTGACGCAGAAGCTATGCTAACTTCCTTAACACCGGACGACCAGTATCAGCAGGCAATCTCATGTCGTAAACCAGCCACATTTGTGTACCTGGTGTGCAATTGTATGCGGAACACAATTGCATGGTAATGCCGTCTCATGTGTGTGCAATTGAAAGACGGTACTAATGATACGGCGCCTACTACTGACTAATAACCGACACCGTGAATAAGATACTCCGGGAAACGTTTCTACAGAAGCTGCCGCGACGTCATCGATGTTTTAAGTCATCTGATCGTTCAAATCAGTTGTCATGGGACCTCGTCTTCCGTCTCTGCCGCTTGGTGTCGTTGATGCTGCGCGACTTGGATTCAGAGATGATTAACTCCAGAACAGCCGGACAGATTGTTTTAAGATATCTCTTATCTTTCAGAAGCTAAACTGCATTTGGTCTGCCGTGACTTTGTACCTCAAATGTTCTATCTCGATGTAATTATGATTCAAGTTGAGGACAGAGTTGATAAGCAGAAGTGTGTGTGTGTGTGTGTGTGTGTTGTGCCTGTGTGTGTGTGGTGTGTGTGTGTGTGTGTGTGGTGTGTGTGTGTGTGTGTGTGTGTGTGTGTGTGTGTGTGGTGTGTGTGTGTGTGTGTGGTGTGTGTGTGTGGTGTGTGTGTGTTGTGTGTTGTGTGTGTGTGTGTGTGTGTGGTGGTGTGTGTGTGTGTGTGTTGTGTGTGTGGTGTGTGTGTGTGTGTGTGTGTGTGTGTGTGGTGGTTGGTGTGTGTGTGTGTGTGTGTGTAAGGCCAATGTTTTCCCCGTGCTTGTTTGATACTATATCAGGCTCTTTCAAACATTCCAGATCGTCCGTCACATAACTCACATGTTGCTCATCAAAGAATACTGTGATTGTTCCATCCTCCTCTTTCTCCACCCTCCTCTCCTACCTCCCCCTTCACAGACCCTCACCTTCTATACCCCTCCATGTCACCGTCTCCTCCTGCTCCTCCTTCCCCCTTTCCTCTCTCCTCCCCTCCACCCCGCTCCACCCTCTCCCCCTCTCGCCCTCCCCCTCCTCGTCCTTCCCCTCTCACCCTCACGTCTTCTACCCCCTCCCTACCTCCCCCGCTCCCTCCTTCCCCCCTCCCACTCCCACTCCTCCTTCCCCCTCCTCTCCCCACACCCCCTCCTTTTCCCCCTTCTCACGCTCCCTATGCCCTCCTCCACCCCTCTAACTCACGCACCTCCTATCAGGTACCAGAATCATCTATGATCGGAGGTTTCTCCTGGACTGTCGCAGGTCCCCGGTGGCCAGGACCCCCCCTCGCTGCCTGCCTGACATTCCAGGGGTGACGAGCCCCCCGTCCAAACTCATCCTTCACGACAAGACCCAGAAGGGTGAACCACTCGTCAACGTCAACAACAACCTCATCGTCGCACCTGCTGACAAGAGTGGCGCCGGTAAGAAACACCGGCAGATACGGTACCTCCAGATACCGTACCTCTAGATACCGTACCTCTAGATACGGTACCTCCAGATACGGTACCTCCAGATACCGTACCTCTAGATACCGTACCTCTAGATACCGTACCTCTAGATACGGTACCTCCAGATACGGTACCTCCAGATACCGTACCTCTAGATACCGTACCTCTAGATACCGTACCTCTAGATACCGTACCTCTAGATACGGTACCTCCAGATACCGTACCTCCAGATACCGTACCTCCAGATACCGTACCTCCAGATACCGTACCTCCAGATACCGTACCTCCAGATACCGTACCTCCAGAACGCTTCCCTTCAGGGAAGAGTGTGTTTGCGGTCTGGAGTTGGCGAGGGGCACATCCACGCCTGACGTTCATGAGTTGTCTTGTGTTTTTCGTCCTACAGGAGATGATGCACAGTTTGAAATGGACATCTAGGAAGTTAACCAGTGGAAAGAAGTGAATCACTTAAACCTGAAACCGTGACCCAGAAGAAGGCACTCTCTCTCTCCCCCTGGTCCCCTCTCGGCCCTTCTCTCACCCCGCTCTCTCCCCCCTCACTCCCCTCTCCCCCCTCTCCACTCTCTCTCCCCCACTCTCCCCCCTCTCTCTCTCCCCCTCACTGCCCCTCTCCCCCCTCTCTCTCCCTCTCTCTCCCCTGTCCTCTCGCACCCTTCTCTCTCCTCTGTCCCCTCTCCTCTCATCCTCTCTCCGCCCCCTCATCTGGCCCCCCTTTCTACTCCCTCCCGCCTCCTCACTCTCTCTCCCCCACTCTCTCTCCGCCTCTCCTCTCCCCCTCACTCCCTCCCCCCCTTCTCTCTCCTCTCCTCTCCCCCCTTCTCTCTCCCCCTCACTCCCTCTCCCCCTCTCTCTCCCTCCTCTCCCCCCTCTCTCTCCCCCCCTCACTCCCTCTCCCCCCCCTCTCTCCTCCGCTCTCTCTCTCTCGCCCCCTCTCTCTCTCTCCCCTGCCCTACTCTCCTCTCCGGCCCTCTCCATCTCTCCCCCTCCCACCTTCCCGCGAGGTTGCAGGTTCCTTTCCCCCTCCTGCTGATGACAAATCTCTGGTACGAATGTGACCCCCCGAGGCTTGGCAGTGTTGAGACCGTTCAGTGTGATGACTTGGGTTGTGCCTTGTATGTTTCAGAGTAAGCTACTGTTAAACTAAACACAGAACACCAAACTTATTTTGTATCGACTCGACATTTTCTACCTGTTTGTGCCGGGAAAAACCGCCGATGGACCTTCCTCTCTGGGATCAGGAGGCCTTTATTTGTATTCTATGGATCTGATGATTCTGTCTCGTCGTGGCAACGCCTGAACGTTCTTTATCCCTCACACCCAATCACCATCAAGTCTTCTGTCGGGCTGCCTTCGAAAATACTGTCACCATTTAATACTTTCTGTTAAAGGAAAAAAAAAAAAAAAAAATGTTCACCGTAGGTGTCATACAGTGGAATTTTCAAATCTGTTTTCGTTCACATTTTGAAATCCATTTTTGGGGAACACATTTTCACATGGTTTGTAAAGATGGCCAAGCAATAAACGGAACTGAAAGTTGAATGAGAGTTGTCAGCATGCCCTGATGTTATTCTTTGTGTTTGTCAGGACAAACAAGAGGGGAGGGGGCGTTCAGAGGGAATGTGTATTAGAAACCACAGTAAGTTCTTATCTTAACAGGGATCTGGCAAGTGTCATTAATCTATTTGGTGGGTGCTGACCTAAACTACACATTCCCTTTTCTCCCTCTGACGTCTCTGAGACACAACCCCCCAAAACGCTTATTCCACCGGTCGTAAAATCAAACGTCCTGATGGAGTTGCTACAGGCCTGTATGTCTGTTAGCGAGAGCCTTCAAATCAATATGATTTTATTGCCATGACAACAGTGGATTTCCACAGAGGTTACGGAGAGTGAAACCATCAGTTGGAGCTCTGCCAGAGGAGCTCGCCAGAGGAGCTCTGCCAGAGGAGCTCTGCCAGAGGAACGTCTCTTACCTCAGGTGACCCTTCCCACCTTGGAGACAGGTGTCCCAAACTGACCAAACTGGTCAAACTGAAACTGGTCGTTCTCTCGTGATTCCTTTTGACTCTGTTAAACGCTTCACACACATGTGAAGTGAACGAGAGCTTAGAATGAGGATGACAACGTGTTGCTTCTCTGAGGGAGAGTCGAGTCGTTTACAGGAGTCGAGTCGTTTACAGGAGACGAGTCGGGGAAACACAACTGAAGTCACACGGATCGGTGTGTTTTGGACTCGGTGTCTGGTTGTGTATTGGACAGGAGCTTTGGTCTCCATGTGTTCAGCTGACCAATAGGAGGCTGTGATAGGAAACAGAAATGTCTGGGTAGGGGAATGTTAGTGTGTGTGTGTAGGGGATGTTAGTGTGTGTGTGTGTGTGTGTGCGTGTGTCAGTTTGTAGGGGAATGTTAGTGTGTGTGTGTGTGTGTGTGTGTGTGTGCGTGTGTCAGTTTGTAGGGGAATGTTGGTGTGTGCCAGTTTGTAGGGGAATGTTTGTGTGTGTGTGTGTTTAGGGTTAGGGGATGTTAGTGTGTGTATGTGTGTGTGTGTGTGTGTGTGTTTAGGGGGGTGTTAGTGTGTGCGTGTGTGTGTGTTTAGGGGGGCGTTAGTGTGTGCGCGCGCGCGTGTGTGTGTGTCTTTAGTGGGGTGTTAGTGTGTGTGAGATTGGACACATTCTAGAGTTAGTACCTCTTCTGCTGGACAGATGATTCCACCCACCTTTTGTCTGGATGGTCTCAGATCAGGCTGCATCTGGACTCCAAACACACATCACTTTACAGAGACCGCTCAGTTACTATGGTTCAAACATAGAAGGAATCTGACGAACTCTAGCCTGCTGTGTCATTATAACGACATCCAACAGTCTTAGAAATAACATCAATCTGTGTTCTGTTACAAGAAACTATTTTCAGAATATAAATAAGCAAGGCGTGAATAGGTGTGGGGACAGCTAAAACCCGCGTGACACGGAGCGAGAAGGAGGCGCGGACGTTGCGGTTTAACGTAAAAGATGATTTCATCCCAGACAGAAAGCTCCCTACCTATAAGACTAAAGGGAGATGCTGTTCAGGCAGTATGACAGTTCGAGGTTAACTTGTCATAGTTGACCTCCCGCTTTTCGGTGGCTGACATCTGCTGGAGGACTCGTCGACAGATCTGTCACGTTCTACAGACGCCGCTTTCGACGTCTTCCAGTCAGTAGATGCGAACACTTTCAAAGACCCGTCTGTTGTGGCGTTGAACGTTTTTTGGGGACGGACGGACCTCGCCATGGATACATGTTTTTGCCATTGCTACTGATATATGACCATTTTTAACAACATTAGGAAGCGGAAACATTTGCTAGGTTCAGTTTGGCGAACTATGGGTACAAATAATTTGTATTGGTTGAAATAAACAGACTCTTGACTCAATTCAGCGCTGACACGATAACCCCTGCATTACTACACGTTTTACAACATAACTCAGTTAAATGTTGAATTTCACACAAATAGAGATGAAGATATCAGGAAGGCAAATATATGTCAGTCATTTTAATATCAGTAGATTTATGAAGTCTTAAACGGCTTCTTGCTTAGATGCTCTGGGCGTGATGTGGGCGGGGCTAGCCCCCTCGTGCGTATTAACCTTCCCTTCTGTCACTAAACTTGTTGGGGCCAAACTGTCACTTCTGTTTCCTGCCCCCCCCCCCCCACACACACACACACACACACACACACTCACACACACCCACACTCAAACATCACACCACGTAACATAAACAATTTCTCTTTTCCGTTGATAGTGTGTTTGGGTCTAAATAAATGTCCGCTTGCAGATTTATACTGTCTGTGCACGGTTATACACGGTTTTCTCAATTCCATAGTATTTCTTGCTATGTATTTTTATTGGAACATATCACACATTTACATTATTAGAAAAAGGTCCTCTATTATAATCTTACACACTTTCTTCACATAAAAAACATTACATTTCTGGCAATACCAAAACGTGTCATGACATACAATATGAAGTTATGATTGTCATAAAATACAGTTGAACTCTAGTGCATCGTAGGATCATCAAATGTTACAATAAGTTTCTTGGACCGTTGACAGCAGCGTAAACAGACAGCCAAGTGATAATAAATAAATAATATTCGTGTGACCAAGTGTCTTTAAGTGTTTAATCCGACTGCGCGCGGGTCGTCAGTGGCAACCGCACTCTTCCACGATCATGTCCTCGTGATGTCTCAGGACCACGTCGTCGTTCTCGTAGTACAGCATGGACAGCGGGCTGAGGCGCGTGGGCACGCAGGAGGGGCACGAGACCCTCTCCGGATGATAGAGTCTCAATAGGCTCTGTAAATAACCGAACCACAGAAATAAATTAGCTATTTTCAATATTATGTTGTAATTCAGTTGTAATTTATAAACTCTGTAATATATGCCTAGTATCTTGTAAGTAGTATCTGTATAATTGTGATTGGAAAACGGCAGAGCACCGCGAGAAACGACCGTTTCTTACCTGCATGTACGCATGGTTAGTGGGATGAAAGGACTCGTCAACCGGTGTTGGACATTCTCCTTCACACCGGAAAGCATTGTAGCGCTTTGGATAGACAATCCACTCGTTCCAACCGATCTGTTCAAAATCAACCCACATGTCCACCTTCCGGCATAACGGCCGCTGGACAGCTTCAGGCGGAGGGGCAGTGGGCGCAAGTACACCGGCCAACCGTACTCTTTCCATCCGGTTTCTCTTGTGGCGTCGGCCGTTAGGTCCACCGCTGACCCGGTCCATGGTGACGTATTTAGACCGCTCAGCGGTGTGTATGAGAGCGTCTTGATGCAGGTTGTGCTTGGAGAAGATGACCATCATGACCCGGTCAGTTGTGAGATGACCACGCCGTGACATGCCCACCGGCTCCCGGTCCCCCACCGCTCCGCTCCCGAGCTCTGCCTCCACATCCTCTACCGTCGCCCCAGACTTCGTGAGCGTGTCACCCTGGTGAAGCCAGTACTTTAATAAGGCGGTGATGTTAAACACCTTCCAGGTGGATATGGCATGACCGGGAGACGCTTCAAAACTCCCCAAAAGTAGCTTCTCTTCCGGGCATGGAGCGCTCCGCGGTCCGCAGTCTTGCTGACGAGAGTGGTAAATATCTACGGTGACGCGTTTGGAGGCGGAAAAAGCCGGTAGCCGTATTCGAAGTTCGGACAGCTGTACGTCATCTGCGGCGGAGACGGAGGACATATCGAAGGTGATGGTCCATTTATCTTCCACTTGATAGCAGCCTGGAAATAAAAGAAAACGTCGTTAAGAACCGTAACGTGACTGAAGAAACAGTTGGTAGAAAGTTTACGCGCTGCAGTCCCCACAGACGAATCAGATCTGCTGCAGTCAGAAAAAGCCAAAACGCTGGAGAGAGAGAGAGAGAATCAAGGAGAAGATAAATAAATCAGCACATAGTCTGCTCAGTGCAAAGACCAGGTGATGGAACAGAGAGAGAGAGAGAAAGAGAGAGAGAGAGAGAGGTGGGGAGAGAGAGAGAGGAGGGGAGAGAGAGAGAGGAGGGGAGAGAGAGAGAGGAGGGTACAGAGGGGGTGAGAGAGCGAGTGGGAGAGGACCGGATGTGTATTGAACTCCCTCGTGCTAAGGGCGTCTGAGGAGCTAATACACACACCCACTCACATAAAACAGAGAAACCCTTTAAAGTCGAATAAGCATTTTGACACTAGTGGGTTGTACAAAGGGAGGCTCCGATAACGCAGATAAGGCTGGCAGTGACGGAGAGGACTGGGCATCGAGTCGTCTGGATGTCTCCCTCTCCCCTTACTTGCTTGAAATACAGGTCAGGCAATAGTCATACCTGGAAACTAATACTTGACACATTTCACTGCAAACTAGTGTGTGAACACCGGAAGTCAAAGTGGAAACAAATGTGTTATAGGACATATAACGCCAAGCTAAAGCTTACCTACAGTGCATATTGATTGCAAACTTGCAGACCCGTCTACCTCATTTGTAACCGAAATATAATAAACAGCTAATAGATCGCTTACCTTTTGCAATAAGACTGAGAACTGAGTCCGAATCACGCAGAGGGGGTCTGTCAGGGTGCGCGCTCACGGGTCTGACAGACTGTGGTGAACCCGCGGTTTTGAAAGAGCGGTACAGCTGCATCATATAAAGTGGATACCTGTTAGGTGTGTAAGCTGTTCTCACGTGTCCAAACTCTGCAAAGTTCAGGCTCTTGTGAAAGCGAGGCTCGTGCCTCTCGTGCGTCGGGCTAACAAGCCGCCAGAAGCTGAAAAGGCACGCGCCGATGATCCACTTAGCAAGACTTCCCATCCTTAATAGCAGCGATCGGTCAACCTTATAACGTCTTTCCGTAAAAGTCCGGCTTCGCTTGAAAATGTGAGCCAGTACCTGACGCCTCGCCCGGCTGGTGCTGGTGTGTAGTGATGCTTGGAGCAGTCTGACCGCCAGACACTGCTTTTATAGTAGACAGCTGCCCTTTGATGACCCTGCCATACAGCCCTCTGATCCCCAAACACATCAGAGAGAGAGGGAGAGAGACATAGACAGAGAGCTGGATACACAGAGAGAGACATAGACAGAGAGCTAGAGACACACACACACACACAGAGAGAGAGAGAGAGAGAGAGAGAGAGAGCGCTAAGAGAGGTGTTAAGGAGAAATAGGCTGATCCAAGTTCATTGTTTAATGAATGTATCCAGGCTTTAGTATTCAGAAGGTCCAAACATCTCTCAGGTGCTTGGACCATCTCCTTAATGCCTTTGAGCGCAAACACCGTTCAGAAACAATAACATCATTTGAAACCTTTTTGAAAGACAGTGAAATCAAAAAAGGATATACGAGACATGAATCCTTTAGATAAGATTTTTTTTTTAATGTTTAAAAATTTAAATTGAGACCCAAAGAAAACAGAAGTGAACATTTCACATTTATCAACTACAGGTCATAACTACCAGTGATGAGATCTACATTCCTAGACTGAGGTTTTTCAATAAATAAATGTCAAGTAACATGGATGCCTTAGAACAAGTCAAGTTATGAACTAAATAACAATTTACAAGAAAGTAGAAACATTGTAATATTATGTTGATACATTAGGCTCCAGAATACTATATTTTTTTTTGTGATCAGATACATTGTTTGAAATACTCTTTTCTTCATTGTGTTGTCATTCAGGTCAGGAGTTTGGTCCATGGGTATGATGCAACACAAATAACACTGCACTTTAAATTCAAATTCAAGTCCCCATTCAATCTGGGACTTAAACATTAAAAAAACTAGACACCCAAACGTTGGAATTGAACCTTAGCTTGTCTTATGCCCTTGAAAACACTATAGTTTAATCCTATCTGAATCCAGACTGACTATTGGGCGGAGCCTTACTGGAATGCGTTGCTAGGCTACGCTGTGAGAAAAGTTCCGATTTAATTTGAGTGAAACTAAACCGTCCTTCTGTTCAGATCCACATGTCACCTCGTAAGTAACAGACAGGTCATTAAACCACTTGGAATAAACAGCTTTGTAACACATTTCCATCTGTGAATGTCTCCGTTTTTGAAGTTCAAATGTGAACTTGTTGATCTAAAACAGCGGCTCTGTGGCAGCTTGTAGTGAAGAAGTCTTCAACCTGTGGAGGAAAGAGATAACATCAATATCATTCACACCATTGCAACCATATCAACAACCATTTTCAATAGAGACCACATGACACACACACACGCACCAGATGTCATAAAAGCAGAAGTTTGATTGTAAGCTTATATAAGATATAAATCTAGTTCACACAGTCCACATGTGGAAAAGACTTGTGAGAAATGATAAGAGGCAGACTTGACAACTTCCTTGTGTGTTGGTTTGTTGCAGGAATATTGAAAGTGTGCCACCGTGTGGCTGAAGGTGGTATGACGCCCACATTGCACAGGTGAAGGGAAATGTTAAGGAAGTGTTGCAGAGTGAGTGACCACATGGAGTCAAAATCACCAACATACCTGCGAAACGAGTTTGGCTCGTACTTCAGGGTCCGACTCAAACTCCACGCTCGCGTCGACCACCAAGACAGGCACCTTCCTCAACCAATCAAAGTGCAGCCTGCGGAGACATAGCCAATCAAATCACCACAGAGCACCTGTGAGGTGGTTGACCGTGCGGTCCAGCGCGGGCGTGTCAGCCATCAGGACTCACCTGGTGGTCTTATCCAGCAGCCACCTGTCATGCTGAGCGTGGAGCCCCTCCAGGTAGTCCAGCTCCACCTCTTTCTCCTCCACCCGCCCCCGCCGACCCAGCCGCTGCAGGCACGTCTGCAGGAACGCAGACAACCTCTGGAGCTGCACGCTGACACCACCAGCCTCCACCCAACGCTACCAGCTCAACACTTAACGCTACACATCAACACTATCAAGCTCCAGTCAACACTGAGCATGAACAGAGAGTCAGAGAGAGAGAGAGACAGAAGGATGTGTGTGTGTGTGTGTGTGTGTGTGTGTGTGTGTGTGCTGTACCTGTGGAGGAGCCCTGAGGTAGATAATACCCTCCAGCTCCACCTGAATGCCAAACTGCTCCACCAGGAAGGTGTGCCAGTCCTGGTAGACAGCCCACTCTGTGGCGTTGATGCAGCCCAGCTCAAACATGTTCAGGGCAAAGATGTATCTAGACACATGACGACCAGCACTTGTTTGTTTCGCTTTGATTCAAAGAAGGTGAGGTTGAACTCAGACATCGACTCTACATGTCACTACTTGACAATACTTCAATACCGCTCACCTGTCACTGTACACGGAGCGCTCAAACACCTGAACAGGTGCTTCCTGGGAGCGCAGCAGGTGAGCAGGGGGAGGCTGCAGTTGGGTTCGCAGACGGGTCATGCAGGAGAACGTTTGGAAGGTGTACGACCAGCGCTTAGGATCTTGGTACATCATCTTCAGGAGGTTACTGACTGACGGTTGGGTGGTTGGGTCGCTCTGCCGAAACAGCAAACATCGAGCGATGTTGCGTCAACATGTTTTGGACTAACTGGATTTAAGCTGTGTAGCACCCCTACAACCACTCTGTATGTTACATACGTGACAATGGGGGTGCTTGGGTTCGTTGTAGTGGATACCACGAAGGTACACCTAATGAGTTTCTACTCAACTGTAAAACCTTTTGACAGGAATATTTAACAATAATGAGACCCAGAGATGGTTTTTAATTTAGAAAATAAATGGGTGAAACCATTGTTTAATGAATCAAAAGGATTTGGCAAATGAAATAAGAATTCCCCAAAAACACAATAAAAAAAGTCCCCAATTATAACAAAATGTACAAAAAGAAATAACCAAAAGATATCCCAAACAATTAAATAATAACTTTAATCCCTTTAAATGACACATTTCACCCCTCTACCTTAACGTGGTGGAGGGGTCTGAGTGCTTGGATGATCCTAGGAGCTATGTTGTCGGGGGCAATAAGCCCCTGGTAGGGTCTCCCATGGCAAACTGGTCTATGGAGACTAGCCAGACTAAGCACGGTTCACCAAATTCCCTATGATGCCCCAAAAAAAGGGATTCGCTACGTCGCCTGGAGTGGTGTTACCGGGGCCCCACCCTGGAGCCAGGCCTGGGGTGGGTGCTCGCAGGCGAGCGCCTGGTGGCCGGGTCTTTGCCCATGGGACCTGGCCGGGTATAGCCCGAAAAGGCGAAGTGGGATCACCTTCCTGCAGGCCCACCGCCCACAGGAAGGACCGATGTACTTATTTCAAAATCAGTTATCACTTATTATTTATTTAAAGTAAATAAACGTTGAAATTTTAATAGTCATGTGACTGGGTTTTGGGAATGAGAGGGACCAATCATAACCCACCCAGTTTCCCTTACACTATAATGCCCGAGTTTACAACTGGGCTACAATTGTAAATGTATTTTTGTGTACATTTGGGTTATTTTACCTGGCTAGGGCCACTCTCTATCGCTTGCCATGTACTAACGGGTTCAGTAACCACTTCCCAGTCCTTATTAGCTGCCTGTAGTAGCCGAGCGAAGGTTGACTTTCCCACTGCTGAAAACCACAAGTGAAATAAGCATTGGTTTCGATTTGGGTCTGTATCGTGACTGACTTCAGTGTCAAGCGTCTTTAAGGTGTGAAGTTACTTACCAATGTTGCCTTCTATAGATACTCTCTTTACTCGACTAGTCAAACTCCCCTTATTTAATGTTGAACAGTGTTGCGAACTCGACAGCGAACGCATGGTCGCCTGTCCAGCCATGGATGAGTTGGAAATCCGTCCGTGTTCAGAACAGATAAATCGTTTTGCTGTCGTACTCAACAAAATACAGCGGTACTTTGAAAACATTGCGACCGCCATGCATTCATTATATCATTTAGAAGCGCTTTAACCTTTGCAAAGAGAAAGTGTGTCGTAAGCGTAGGTCCTCACGCGTTCTACCGGCGCCTTAATGTTTTGTTTTATTTCCGGGTTTTTTCCTGGGCGAAAGAAGCGGACCTGTACTGCCCCCTGCTGTCAGCTTCTGATACAAACTCCTCTGGTCGCTTTAAAAAAAAGACGCACTCAAACAAGTCATGTAAAAATCCAAGTCCGTTTATTAAAACAAATGTCATTTTTTAACTATTTGGGATAAAACAGCAATTATATACAAAACACAAATTTCATTCACTCAGTCATAGTCATTTCATTATAATCAAAACCGCAAGTCTTCCTAAAGTGAGGTTGACTGAAATGACATGAATCAGATTTAAGGGACACGAGAGGACAAGTGTTGTGACAAAATGAAACACGTGAATCAAAGCAGTTATTACAATTAACCAACAGACTAGATGAAGAAGAAACGCAAGGCTCCGCCCCCAGGCTCTTAGTAGACTGCATTTCTGATGGTGATACGCTGAGCCTTCTCTATTTTGAAGTCCACGATCCCTGAGAGAGAGACCGTTCACCGTTCAAGCAAGAATAACTAAACCAGATGGACCGTCTTGGTGGTGAGTACGTGTGTGTGTGTGTGTGTGTGTGTGTGTGAGTACCTGCGTGAATGTGTGAGAACATGTGTGTCAGTGTGAGGGTGTGAGTGTGTATGTGTGTAAGAGTACATGTTCGAACATGTTCGTACTTATGTGTGCGTGTGTGTGTGTGGGCGTGTGGTGTGTGTGAGTACATGTGTGTGTGTGTGTGAGTACATGTGTGTGTACGTGTGTGTGTGTGTGTGTGTGAGTACATGTGTTGCTCCACCCATGTCAGGTTTCTTACCTTGACTCAGAGCAGCACCATCAGACAACAGCTGCCAGTATCGACGATCAGTCTGCCTGGCATTCTCCTTGTTCACCACACTCAGGAAGGGCCCCCACAGGCTGTCCTCCTTCTCAAACCTGCAGGACAGAGGCCCCAGGGAGGAGGGACAGGAGGGAGAGGAGGGACAGGAGGGAGAGGAGGGACAGGGGGGTGGAGGAGGAGGGAGAGGAGGGACAGGGGGGTGGAGGAGGAGGATGGAAAGGAGAGACAGGGGGGTGGAGGAGGAGGGAGAGGAGGGACAGGGGGGTGGAGGAGGAGGAAGGAGAGGAGGGACAGGGGCCCCAGAGGGGGAGGAAGGAGAGGAAGAGGAGGGACAGGAGGCATCAGGTTCTGCTTCTTCAAGCTGACAAGATACTTCCTGACTTTGTGTGATGTCACACAACCTGTCATTGTCCTGGGTTTAAGGATATTTTTCTGTTTCAATGGTCTCATCTCCAACTACGAATCAAGGTAAACGATGTATGCATATCTATCTATCTACCTATCTATCTATCTATCTATCTTGGGAAGTCGTGGCCTAATGGTTAGGGAGTTGGGCTTGTAACCCTCAAGTTGCTGGTTCGATTCTCGCACTGCCAGGAATTGAAGGTGGGGATTGTGAATAAACAGTGCTCTCTCTGCCTTCGATACCATGACTGAGGTGCCCTTGAGCAAGGCACCGAACCCCCAATTGCTCCCCGGGCGCTGGAGCAATAGCTGCCCACTGCTCCGGGTGTATGTTCACTGTGTGTGTGCGGTTGCCCACTCACTACTGTGTGTGCACTTGGATGGGTTAAATGCAGAGGTAAAATTTCGAGTATGGGTAACCATACTTGACAATACGTCACGTCACTACCTATCTATCTATCAAATACAAATATGAAAAAGTGGTGTTTGACTGACGTGAAGTCTTTGTTCTTCTGCTGCAGGAGTTCCAGAGCGCTGAGCAGAGAAGATCCAGCTGGAACGTCTACCTGGAAGACAGTGTTGGCCCCGCTGGCCTTCACCACCTCCACCCGCAGCCCCACGTGGGCGCGGCTGGGCAGCACCACCACAGGGTCCTGTGGCTCCAACACCAGGCTGTCTGCAGGGGGCGGAGGAGAGGGGTGGAGGAGAGGGGTGGAGGAGGGGGCCCCAAACAAGCCAGGTGGGAGGGAGAATCAGACCGGAACCTCACCCAAAACTACCGACCGATTTGTATTGTGACGAGAGTAGACGGTATGTTTTCATTAAGCAGACATCTTTTCATCTTAAGAGATGTACAGATGTGAGATGGTACAATGACTCTAACCACAGAGCCACACCCTCCATCCATCCATCCCTCCATCCCTCCATCCATCCCTCCATCCATCCCTCCATCCATCCCTCCATCCATCCCCCCATCCCTCCCTCCCTCCCTCCCTCCCTCCATCCATCCCTCCCTCCATCGTCTTAGTGCATGGAAGTCTCCCTGTGCTCACCGTCTTCGTTGCGACAGTGTTTGTCCTTCACCTGCAGGTAGGAGGTGTGCTGCAGGGCAGGCAGGGTCTGGGACACAGCCATGGGATTGGAGTAGGATCCTCTCCGGGCGTCTGTCCTCATGGCCGTCATGGCTGCCGTGCACTCCTCTACCTGGCTGCCCATCGCCAGAAGAGCCTGGGACGCACAATAATAATAATAATAATAATAATAATAATAATAATAACAACAACAACAACATTATTTTGTATAGCGCTTTTAAAAGTCATTTCTCAAAGCGCTTCACATAAGCAGAGTTAAGATTCATAAAATAAGCGTTAAAATACATCAAATACATCATATAAAAACCACCTGAATCAGTCGACACACAAACACGTCAGGTTAGAGGTTTGGAGATGTGACCGTCTTCCACAGTCACACGTGTGGGTCATGAAGGCGTCTGATTCATGAATAAAACATCAAATCAAACGTGTCGCTGTTTCGATCGATGACGCGCTTTGATCCCCAGCGAGGAGTTAAGGTTTGATATCCCTGGGACCTCTGCAGATAAAATGCTCTAACCACCAAGCTGCATCCCTCCACTCACACATCATCTCCAGTCTGGAGGGAGGAAGTGGTCATATCCTTACCTGGACAGCCAAGCCCGTGCTGAACTCGTTACCCATGTGACCATCAGGTCTTCTGGAGGTGAGAAGCTTGTTTTTGATGGTGACCAGAGCTTCATCCAGCGAGGTCTGATCCGGCAGCCCTGTGTTCTTCACACACTGCAAGGCCATCCCAGCCATGGCGAAGGTGTCTGGACACACACAACCAAGCAACGGCCATCTTATATTTACACAGGATGTGACACGTGACACCGAAGGCAGGGAGGTATCGCTCACTACACAGCACTCACTTATCAAGCGATCTACCGGGGGGAGCCGCAGAAAAATGCCTTTCATACTGACAAGCTCCAGACCAGACATCCAGGTTGGAGAGAAACGTTTTTTAAGGTGGTATCCTCGATCACACTCACCGATACAGTCCAAGTCTCCGTTCTTAAGGTGGCCGTGCTCCACAGCCTTGACCAGCTTGTTGCTGACGTGCGTGTTGACACGGACCCCGCTCACACACAGAGCTAACACGCCCAGGGAGTACTGGTAGAAGCTGGTCAAAGGGCGGTGACTGGCTGGAGAGCAGAGGAGACGACGTCAAAAGAAGTCACGCTAAGTTCTAAGTTGTTGTTGTCGTAGCAACGGTGTCTTAAGAGTCATGGTGGCTAATCCCAGTTAGCTAGTTTAGGGTTTCATCTGCCTTTAAACAATGTGAGTGAGTAATGATGCTAATGATGCTAATGACGGATTCAGGGTTAGTTGGATATTCTATACAACACCGAGCACTGACAGGCGATGTGTTCCTTCTCCAGGTCCATCTGTCTCTTCAGGTGAGTCAGCAGAGTCTCGCTCTTCTGGCCCAGTGTGAAGGTGAGGGAGTTCAGGTCGTAGCAGGAGGCCTTGAGGGCCAGCACGTAGAGAGCCAGACGCCCAGACACCGCCTGGCCGCTGGACAGAGAGCTGGATGGAGGGAAACAACACACAACAGACCCAAATGATCGACCACCTTCCAGAAAACGCTGGAAGAAATGCAAATGGTTTTAACGCTCCAAGTGTACCCTTGATACAAAACAACAAGGTGTTTGACTAGACCAGGGGTGGGCAACCCTGGTCCTCAGGGGGGCCATTGTCCTGAAGGTTTTCGATGTTTCCCTGCTCCAGCACACCTGATTATAATCACCAGGCTTCCACAGAGCTTGATAACAATCTATACATCTGAATCAGGTGTACTGGAGCAGGGTAACACCTAACACTGTCGGGACAGCAGCCCCCCGAGGTATCCTAGGTACCCCCCCTGAGGATCCTGGGTAAACCCCCCCCCCCCCCCCCCCCCCCGGACGCAGGCGTACCTCTCAATGTCATCGTGCAGTCGTGTTTTCAGAGCGTTCAGGTGTTTGCTCTCTTTGCCCAGGTTGTGGTGAGAGGACAGTCGGAGGGCCAGGTGCACGCTGGGATTGGGGAGGGCTTCCTGGTCCTCCGCAGAGCGAAGCAGCTGCTTGTTGAGAGACAAGAGCAGCCCGCTGTGGTCCGACTCAGACGTTTCTAAGAACACATCACATTTTAGTTACCTTCACATGTTATGTACACATATCACCTAACAAGACAGTGGTCTTGTAAATGTGGATGGAAAAAAAAGCGCTTTGTCACTGGCTACAAAACCCACTGACACCGTATAAAACTGTGTCTTGCACAGTCATCAAGGTCAGTACAACAGGCCACATTCCTCTGCTGTATCAGCAGTTACACACTAACTCGAAGACACAGAACATACAGATCTTCTGCAACTTAATAACCAAAAGTCAAGTTTCCACCTCGCAGTTTCCAGGGAGGTTTTTACAAGTGTTTGACCCCCCCGGACACAGGCGTACCTCTCAATGTCATCGTGCAGTCGTGTTTTCAGAGCGTTCAGGTGTTTGCTCTCTTTGCCCAGGTTGTGGTGAGAGGACAGTCGGAGGGCCAGGTGCACGCTGGGATTGGGGAGGGCTTCCTGGTCCTCCGCAGAGCGAAGCAGCTGCTTGTTGAGAGACAAGAGCAGCCCGCTGTGGTCCGACTCAGACGTTTCTAAGAACACATCACATTTTAGTTACCTTCACATGTTATGTACACATATCACCTAACAAGACAGTGGTCTTGTAAATGTGGATGGAAAAAAAAGCGCTTTGTCACTGGCTACAAAACCCACTGACACCGTATAAAACTGTGTCTTGCACAGTCATCAAGGTCAGTACAACAGGCCACATTCCTCTGCTGTATCAGCAGTTACACACTAACTCGAAGACACAGAACATACAGATCTTCTGCAACTTAATAACCAAAAGTCAAGTTTCCACCTCGCAGTTTCCAGGGAGGTTTTTACAAGTGTTTGATCCTTAATCTATCCTCGATGGAGTCGAGAATTCGTCTAAAAGAATCATTCGGAGTAAACATTCGAAGCAAAACACATTTGTATTTTCCTTAAAACATATGCTTTGAGAGTAATTTGATGAGTGGGAGTAAACGTTTAGTTTAAGCTTTAAACAAATAGGCTATTGCTCAACCACTGACAAACAGCGAGTCATATTCCAGGTTAAGTATCTCAGTACTTTCCAACTGCCAACTGAAGCTGGCAGAGCTGCGGGATTGGAAAAGGTTAAGGAACAAAAGACAAACAATGTTCTACCAATCAGAATAAGATAATTACCACATGGTTTGCTGCAAGCCAGCGCCAATAACCCACTTAAGATGTACAGGACATACATTCTGAAAAACCTACAAGAACCTGAAATTTAAAAAAAAAGAAACGTTTGATTAAAATATTGATCGTAAACAGGATATACGTGTTCAGAGTATTGGTTTTGATAGCGAAACGAAGCTAATCCTACCTTGTAATATCCGTGATCTGTTTCTGAACGAGCTGCACCGGTGAAAGTAACCTTGTGCAGGATACTCAACTTGACTAAGAGTTTAATGAACTAGCAACCCAATAAAAAAGTTTGAAGGACCTGATGTTGACATCGTTTTCAGGTCATATGATAAGTCACCTGACACGACGGAGAAGTCGACCCCTTTAAAACCGTTGTTTAAAACATCTTTAAATTAACACTTTTCACGGGGTGGGGATGAGTCCCTTAAAATACACAAGGGATTTTCCACCAGAATATTTCTATTTTACACACAAGAATAATAATAGGATAATTACTTGAACGTAACGTTTTCGCGTTCAAACTACAACACCCAGAAACACCCATTTGGGAATTTTCCTGTATTTTCTAGAATGTGTGATGACGACTTTATCCTGCGACTCAACTACACTCAACCCACGACTCAACTTCAGTCTCTGAACCGACGTGGACGCGACAACACCACCCATTAACTTTAGCAATCAGTTTAAAATGACTACATAAATGACTTTGCAACCGCGGAAAACAATGTCGGTAAACGAACGGAGCAACAACCGATAAACGGCCTGCAGGTGAGTTCGCAGTATTGAAGCCGAAATGAACATGGCTCAGATACAACAACAACATCAGGGGGCGGGTTAGTAGGGTAACTCGCTGGCCACACTTCGGTCCAGTTTGTCGATAGTTATTTGATCGAAATATTTGCTTTAGCCACAAGGCCTGCGCTGGTGCAGTCATTTACGTTGCATATCTATGCCTTACTGCAGCTAAAAGCTAGTTTGATACTGGTAGCTGTAGTCTAGCTATCAGCTAGCTCTAGTTAGCTGAAGTTGTTTTGGCTGCAAGTTATTACGGTAAGTGTCAAACTACTCGGATCAAATGGCAATGCATGTTTAACGTCGCAGACGAACCATACGAATGCAATAAAAACACATGTGTTACGTTCTTGCTTATTATACATCTGCTTCTTTCGCGTGTCCCTTGTCTGTCTAGAACATTCGATTATCTTAACTGACTTCCACCGCCCTGCTCTTCGTCTAGCCTCCCCCCGGCGTGCGGTCTATCTTGCAGATCAATGCACCACCACCCCGGTCAAATGAGCTCCGAACTGGGGTTCCTGCCTGCCATGTATCCATTCCCATGCCTTACCAGCATGTCACAAACGTCGGGGTTCAACATCAGTTCAGCCAGCACTTCTCCCCCGTTGCTGGCTCAGCCCCCTGCCAACACGTAAGCGACTGTTATTTAACGGTTGTTTAAATCTTTAACTTTATACCTACTGCTTACACGATATGTTTACTTTGCAACGTGTTGGAGGCTGAATATTTTACTAAGATTTGTAGTGTTGGCTTACTAGGGGGGGAAAACTCATATTTTGTCATTTCAGGAGCTGGGAGAGACGTTGCCTGAGGAAACACAGGAGAAGATCAGATGACGAGTGAGAATTTTTTGTTTTTTTTAAACACCCATCCTATTTACTATGGTTTTTGGTGAAACAAAACCAACACATACACTATTTACTGTCTCAATTTAACACATGTTTTTAACCAAAGCAATGTACAAACAGTCCATGTGTGTTCTCACGCGCGCGCGCGCACCCACAGAGCCTGCAGTGCCAAGCGGAGGAGACTGATGATGAGAAACGACCCTGAAGACTCCAGCCCCAGCATGTATCAGAGCTGGTCTCCAGGACCACCAGACCCTGCCTGCCCTCTGCCTGGGTCCACCAGCCCTGCCCTGCCCCAGCCCAGCCCTGCCCCGGCCCCAGCCCCAGCCCTCCTCCTGCAGGGCCTGACAGGAGCGACCCGCCCCCCGCCCCGCCAGGAGACAGACGGCTACCTCATGGAGGTGGAGGCTGCTCAGAGGAGACTCCAGGAGATTGAAGAGAGGTGAAGATAAAACCCTGTCAGATGGAACCCTGTCAGATGGAACCCTGTCAGGTGGAACCCTGTCAGGTGGAACCCTGTCAGGTGGAACCCTGTCAGGTGGAACCCCGTCAGGTGGAACCCCGTCAGGTGGAACCCCGTCAGGTGGAACCCCGTCAGATGGAACCCTGTCAGATGGAACCCTGTCAGATTACACTGACTTTAGATGGCACGCTCAAATTAACCTTGTCATATATCCACTCATATTTATAGTTAACCCATTTAGCAGATGCTTTAATCCAGATCTGAGGATGGGGCTGTGTAAATAAGTTTGTGGTAATAAAAAGCGTGTGTGTGAGTGAGGGGATGGCAAATTTACAGTTATTAAACAGCGTTAGTCATAATGAAGCTGTCACCCTTGTCAAAGCCAGCAACAGAGACCACAGAGTAGCAGTTCTGGTAGCGTGTGGTCCAGTTCTGGTAGCGTGTGGTCCAGTGCTGGTGTGTAACCTGTCCTGCTGCTGTCATCCCTGCGTGACTCCAGGATCACCCTGGAGGATGATGACGAGGAGGACGACCTGGACGTGGACACCACGCCCAGGCGGCCGGTTCTGGTGATGTCAGACAGCCTGAAGGAGGGGCTGCAGCGTGGGATCACTGACATCCTCCCCCACACGGTGGCCCAGTCCGTGTGAGTCCCTCCCTCCTCCTCCTCCCCCCTCGCCTCCCCCCTCAGAACACACACGCTACACATGCACTCTCCCTCCATCGCTTTGGATGAAAGCGTCTGTTAAATTGGACACGAACGCAGCACATCGACGCGGTCTGCCTGGCGAGGCGGGCGGGCTCAGGAGATCTGCACGCGCTCACTAACGTCGTTCCTGTGCTTTCTTCCTCTGCTTCTCCCTCCAGGAGCCACTCCTGCATGGAGCTGGTGGTATGGCGCCCTCCGGAGGACACACTCTCCAGGAAGGTCAGAGGCTCCCTGCAGAGGCAACGCAAACAGCAGCAGACACCCAGCAGGCCACCCCCAGACCCCAGCCCCCCTTCCAGCCTCCCCGGGGGCCTCCCTCCCTCAGGCCCCCCTAGGGAGCACTATCCCCCCCTGGGTGGGATGCCTGGAGAAGAGGACATGGAGCTGTAGAGAAACCGTCGCTGCTGACCATGTGAGCTTCAGCCTCGGACGAGAGGATTGGACGTCGCTACGTTACTGTTGCCGAGGAGACGGCTTTGGATTGAAGCTCGGTCGCTCGCTGGCGTGACGGTGGTGTCCGGGTCTTGGTTCTGTGTTCCTTTGGCCAAAATTTCTGCCAAGTTCTCGTTGCAATCAGTTTTTGGTACAATCACTTGGTTCCTGTCTTTGAAGATCACTCAGATGCAGAGGGGTGCGTTTTAGGGCATAACATCGAGAAGGGACCAGAAAGAGTTTTTTTTTCTTTTTTTTTCTCCTGCTATGTCTGTGTTGACAGTCAGTACCAGTACATGTGTAAGATTTCAGACTTTCCAACGGACTGTGCGACTCTCAAAACGCCTGAGTAGCGTTTGTACTTAAGCCAGAACTTTGGTGTCTGGAGACGATGGAAACAGCTTTTTTCACTTTGGTTTGAAGACAGAACAGCTTTAGTTCGTTTTTTTGTTTGGTTGTCAGGGTTGCATTTGAACAGTTCAGTTGTGGTTTAGTTCAGTTTCTCCCTCGCAGGATTTGAAAGCATGTGAGCTTGCTGTCTCAGCGGTACCTGTCGTCTCGGTACCTGTCGTCACGGTACCTGTCGTCTTGGTACCTGTCGTCTCGGTACCTGTCGTCTCGGTAACTGTCGTCTGGGTGAGGGGCAAAACAAACAACAGTTGACACTTCCTTCGTTTGGGTGAAAATGAAATAGTTGATATTCACCGTCGTACATTTTGATTGTATCCTCCTGACATACATCGTCATAGAAACATTGTGTTCCTACTTTGTATTTCTAAATAAAGACTGTCGCACAAGATTTTATGCTCTTTTATTGGACAAAGTTTCAACAAAAAAAATTGTGTACATTTCTTCTATGGTCAAATCCACACAATATGAAGTTAGGATTTATAACAACACTGTAAAAACAAACAAACACTGGATTCGAATCTTCTAAATGACAAGGTGGATTTCCAGACGGTTTCTCTTTCAAACCTGGTCACCTCGTCATCGTTGAGGTATTCAGCTCACCCCACCCACCCACGCCCTGTCCATGTCCCTGTCCCCTGCCCCCAACCTTGATCCCTGCAGTAAAACCAAACTGCAGCACTGAGAACAGAGACAACGTGACACAGCTGTGCTGTCACCGTGTCACCGTGTCACTGACCTACCAGTCGTTAAGCAGTTAGAACTACCCAGTGTCACTTCTGAGTCAGGACTTCTCGTCATGTGTACATCATGCCAGGTCGAGGTCGGAGCTCCAGGATGCTGGAGGGGGACGGAGAGAACTCAAGACTGGGGCTCCAGAACGCTGTGCTGGGATAGAGAGATCTCAAGACTCCTCCAGATTCATCCAGAGACCCCACGGCTCCAGTCGTTCCAAAGCGCTCCTCCTCCTTCTAATGCATGAAGTGTAAATCAGATTTCGGGTGAATCGACCCCCCCACCGTCTCTAAGTAGGACCCTGCCAGGTCCTGGGGGGCCCTGTTGAAGGGGGCCCTACTGGGGGGGGCTCTGGTGGAGGGGGCCCTGCAAGGGGGCGGGGGGCTGCAGGCCTGAGCCTGGTTCTCAGCCCGGAGCTGCTGAACTCGGTCCTGGAGGTGGCGGAGAAGCTTGAGAGAGGCGGGGTCTGGAGGAGGGGCCCCAGGAGGGAGGTGGGAGGAGACGCAGAACCTGGGCTCCAGCTGCTCCACAGTCTTCTGTTGCTCCTCCCGAGCCTTGTGGGCCTTCCTACGACACACACACACACACACACATCACAGGATGTCTCTCTCTCACACACACACACACACACACATCACAGGATGTCTCTCTCTCTCTCTCACACACACACACACACACACACACACA
>BROE01000025.1:7753602-7764508 GCA_036571765.1 Plecoglossus altivelis
AACACCACCGCTCCAAAAAAGGGGAAAAAAAAAAAGGAAAAAGAAAAAAAAGAAAAATTTCAACTGGTTTTTCCCCCCCCCCCCCCCGCCCCGCCCCCCCCCCTCTCTCCCTGGTTCTCCTCTTCACAAACAAAACCACAACAACACACACCACCACAAAAAACACATCCCAACAGAAAAAATGGTCCCCCCCTCTCACCACAATCACCACAAACATATCAACTCAAACACACAATCACAGGAAAATGTCCTCCTCTAAACACCACCAACACACACAACACAACCAACAGGCATGTCCCTGTCTGCCTCACACACACCACACACACCACATACACACACACACAGGTGTGCACACATGGACATGAACACACACACATGTTTTACATGTCAACACACACACACATCGACCCACACCCTCAATCACAGGCATTCATCTCTCACGCTCTCAACACACACACACGACAATTCAACACACTCCATCACAGGATTGTTCTCTCTCTCTTCAACACCCACAAACACACACAACACAAGACCCAGCAACTCCAATCGCCACAGGGAAATGCTTCCTCTCTCTCTCACACACACACACACACAACGCCACACACACACAGGCAGCACACACACACTCACAAGGACGGCTCTCTCTTCTGCTATCACCACACACCACACACACACACCAATCACAGAATGTCCTCATCCTCTCCTCTCACACACCACACCACCACAGATTTGGGCCACACCACATCTACCAGATAGTTCCTCTCTGTCCACCACCCACACACACACACACATCACACACACACACACAACAACAACACACCGCACATCACAGAATCTCTCCTCTCCATCACACACAACACACATCACCACACACACAGCAAACCAGCGTCTCATACACCACAACACACACACACACACACATACACCAGAAATGTCTCCAACAATTAAACGACCACAACTTAAGGACATGGACATACTACATGGACATACTACATGGTCATACTACATGGTCATACTACATGGTCATACTACATGGTCATACTACATGGACATACATGGTCTAGTTTTGGCTAGTCTAAACAGGCTGAAACCAGTTACCTCCCCTTCAACAACCGTGCCTTGCACCTGTGAACACGCAAACACAACCAACTCAATGGAGTTTGAAAAACGATACATATTCTACATTTATCGATAATCTACAACAGGTAGTTTCTCTGTAATGTTCTCTGTAAGAGAACATCTTTGGATCTGTAAAGTGCCGTTGAACACTGTTATAACTGTATCTTGTTTTTAGATTTTAAATGGAGTTGGGCTTGTTTCTTATAGAATAAATGACTTGTGTGACTTTAAATAAATAACACATTAAAAAAAAAAGGTATTCAACCAGGCAGTTAAATGTCCTAGTTTTAAGCGTGATTAAACAGACATTTCCGATCCTGACAGACTGCTGTTGCAGTGTGGTCCAGTTTGTTACCTCTCCAGTTCAGAGGTGAGTTCCTCTTCAAACTTGCGTGCCAGCTGAGCGCTGGTCTTCTCCTTCCACTGGCTCATGTTCCTCTGGACCTGCCGAAGCTCCTGGTCTTTATCATGTAGCTGCCTGCGCAAGGACCACGCCACGCCCTCTGCCACGCCCTCTGCCACGCCCTCTGCCACGCCCCCCGCCACGCCCCCCGCCACGCCCCTCTGCTGGGCCAGGGTCACACTACTCAGCTCCTCAATGTGCTCCTATGACGAACACACAAAACACACACACACAGACATGACACACACACACACATGGTACACACACACAGACATGACACACACACACACACGGTACACACACGCATACATGACACACACACAGGCATGCAGCATTGCGGAAGGTGGTTTCATGCAAGCGTCGTCTGGAGGAACATGGTGATGTCAGTACCTTGACAAGTCTTTCCTTCAGTGAGTCCAGCGCCTGTTCTCTCTCCATCTCCAGCTGCTCTCTCTGCAAACGCAACTCTCGCTCCTACAACGCAAGAAAAAAGTCTGTATGTGTTCATGAACAAGGTCTTGAACAGATGCTGGTGTCCACATGAACGTACAAACACACTCTAGAACAGCAGAAACACTCCGGAACAGGTGAGTAACAACAGCTTCCTGGTTCTAGAAACAGCCGTGTGGTCAGACCTTGTCTCTGCTCAGGTGCTGAGCGCTGCGTCTTAGGAAGGACAGCTCCTGCTGTAGCTGAACCCTGAGCGCCCGCAAGGTTTGGACGGCCTGGGCCACCGTAGGACTGAGGGAGAAACACAGCACTGTAGAGGAACTGCAAGGTATTTGTGTCTGCATGGCTGTGTGTATGTTTATGTCTGTGTGTCTATGTCTGTGTGTGTGTGTGTGTGTGTATGTCTGTGTCTGTCTGTGTGTCTGTGTGTATGTGTGTGTCTGTGTGTATGTCTGTGTGTGTGTGTGTGTGTGTGTGTATGTCTGTGTCTGTGAGTGTGTGTTTGTGTTTGTGTCTGTGTGTATATCTGTCTGTGTATGTGTGTGTGTATGTCTGTGTGTGTTTGTGTCTGTGTGTGTGTTTGTTTGTGTGTGTATGTCTGTCTGTCTGTGTGTGTTTGTGTCTGTGTGTTTGTTTGTGTGTGTATGTCTTTGTGTGTACCAGTGAGGGGGCTCTTCAAGGCTCCCAGGGGCCCCGCTGTCCTCCAGCATCCGCTGCAGGTGTCCACACTCGGCTCCCAGTTCCTGCCCCCAGCTCCTGACCTGCTGCTCCAGCCCTGCTGCCCTCTCCTCTGCTCCTGCCACCCTGCCAGCCAGCTCCCTCCTCAGTCTGGCCACCTCCCCTTCCCCCCTCCAGATCCTCTCCTCCAGCCGTGACTCCTCCTCCCGTCTCTCCTGCAAGCACAGCCCGCCACGTCACCTCACAGACACATGCTGCATGTTCAGGAGGAGATTTGAACCTCTGATCGCTTGATCTGCAGTTGATTGCTTTAACCACTAGGCTGCACTGTAACGTACATCTCAACACTCTGTAAACAGGGACAGTATACTGACTATGCTGTGAAACCGTCTGTGCGTGTGTGTGTGTGTGTGTGTGCGTGCGTGTGTGTGTGTGTGAGTGTGTGTGTGCGACCTGTTCCATGCGTGTGCACAGTCTCTGCAGCTCAGCCTGGTGCTCGTCTCTCAGGGTCCGGCGCAGCGCGGCCTGTGAGGACACTAGCTCCCCCTGGTGGCCACACACCTCCTGCTCCAGCTCCTGCACCCTCTGATGGACAGAGAGAGAGAGAGGGATGGGGACGGATGGAGAGGAAGAGAGAGGGAGGCATGGGAAGGGAGGGGACCAGAGAGTGGGAGAGGGATGGAGAGGGAGAGGGGGAGAGAAAGAGGGGGAGAGAGAGGGAGGGATGGGAAAGGAGGGAGGGAGAGGATGAGAGGGAGAGAGAAAGAGGGGGAGAGAAGCTCTTACCTGTTTCAGCTGCAGCACTGTGTTCTGTAACGTCAGAGCTCGTCTCGTCTCCCTCTCCGTCTCTCCCTCAGCCCTCTCCAGAGCCTCCCTGTGCTGCTCCTCCAGTATCCCAGCATGCACCCGCACGGCCTCCTCCTTCTCCTCCTCCCACCTCCTCCTCTGCTGCTCCACGGCATCCTCCACCTGCAGGTAGCATCTCACGTCACCACCCGCCTCCCCCACCCCTCCTCCCGCCTCCCCCCTGAAGCAGGGAGGATGGCGTTAAGCCTACCATCTGCTGGCCTGTAGCGTTGAGCTCCTCCTCGCGCCTCCTGGCCTCCTCCTTCTGCTCCTCCAGAGCTTCCCTCAGCTCTCTCATCTCCTCCTCCTTCAGCTGGGAGAGGGAGGAATAACATGAAACACATTGTTCAAGCCAGATCGCACATGACCTTGTGTGACCCTGTGTGACCCTGTATGACCTCGTGTGACCCTGTGTGACCCTGTGTGACCCACTCACCTGGAGGCGCGTTTGCATGGCTTCAAGCTTCAGCTTGTGAGCCTGAGTGTGTTGCAGCAGAGCCTCAGCTGTGTCTGCCTCCGCTCGCTTCTGCACCTGGACCCAGGAGACACCGTCTCTCCCATCAGCATGGAAACCCTCCAGTTCTCCCTCCACAGAAACAACAAGGATCTTTCCTTCACAATCACTTGATCTTTAGAAGGATTTCCGCCCGTTTCTCTCACCTGTTGCACCTTCTCCAGGTGAACAGCAGCCAGCTCCTCTTCCTGCAAACGCAGTTCTCGATGCTGACACGTAAACAAACGCGTCAAACCCTTTTCTCTCCCAGCTCAGACTCACCAGAGTCGAGCTCTCTCAGTACCATCTCCCTCCCCCATGCCTCCCTCACTCACCCCCTGGAGGAGTGCCTGTTCCTGGGCCTCTCTCAGGGCAGCGAGCTGCTGCTCCTCCTGGCTCTGGATCTCCCCGCGCAGGCCTTCCCTCTCCTCCTCCAGGGTGCTCCGCTCCTCCTGGAGCCCCAGCAGCTGCTGCTCCTTCTGGGCTAGGATGTTCTCCAGAACCTCCAGCCTGGCCTCCTTCTCCCCCAGCTTCCTCCTCAGCCCGTTGGCCTGCAGCTCCACAGCCTGGGGGAGAAGAGGAGGGGAGAGAGGGGTCAAGGTAGCAGGAGAGACTGGAGAGGAGGGGAGAGAGGGGTCAAGGTAGCAGGAGAGACTGGAGAGGAGGAGAGGCCAGACGGAGAGAGTGGAGGGAGGTGTGGATGGGGAGGAGAGGTGGGTACCTCCAGCCTGTCCTTCTCCTCCTGCAGCCTGTCCTTCTCCTCCTGCAGCCTGTCCTTCTCCTCCTGCAGCCTGACACAGCGACTCCGCAGAAGGTTCTCCTCCTCTGTCACGCGCTGGATCTCCTCACGAGCCTCCTCCAGCTGCTGCTCCCGCACACACACACACACACACACACATACACACACACACATTGATGTGTGTGCACAGCAGCATCAGGTGCTACACCCTGTCTCCTGTAAGGACCGTGGTCGTACCTCTTGTAGAGAGTCCAGCCTTAGCCTTGATCTCCTCTGCTCCGTAAAGAGTTCAGTCTTGGAGCTGTCCAGCTGCCTCTCCATCTCCTCTCTCTCCAGGAGAGACACGCTCACTCCTGAACACCTCAGGGACTACGAAGAGACGCAGAGGACACTGTGAGCGCAAGGATGCAGGAACTGAGAGTGCCCTGTGGAGCGTGGCTAGAGTTAGAAACACAGTTAGAAGTCCTTGTGATTTGCCTCAGGTGTTGAGAGTGGAGTGACAGTGTGGGGAGCTGGTGTCTCTCTCTGCTTAGAGCCACGCTCACCTCCTCCAGACGCACTTGCTCCAGCTCCTGCAAAGCATGCTGGGATACGAGCGTGGGAGATCAGGCAGGATAGGGTGGTCATCGTGGAGGGACGGGAAGACAAGAGAGACGTCTAATGTCATGTTTTGAACTTTGAATGTTCTTGCACTGGTCGGATGCTAAGATGCTAAGATGCTAAGATGCTAAGATGCTAAGATGCTAAGACGCTAAGATGCTAAGATGCTAAGATGCTAAGATGCTAAGCTACCTTTCGTTTCTGTAGGACATCAGAGAGGGAACGTTTCATCTCACATAGCTGAACCCTCTTCAACTGCAGCCTCTCCTCCTCCTCGTCACAGTCCTACACACACACACACACACACGCACACGCACCCGCACACACACATACGCACACACACACACATTACATGGCTGGTGCTTGTATTCAAACTGTAACTGTAGCTGAGAGACAGCAATGTGTGTGAGGTCTGACTGTGTTTACCTGGTGTGTGTGTGTGTGTGTGTGTGTGTGTGTGTGAGGTCTGACTGTGTTTACCTGGTGTGTGTGTGTGTGTGTGTGTGTGTGTGTGTAAGGTCTGTGTTTACCTGTCGGAGCTTGGCCAACTCCTCCGACCTGTCGGCCTTTCGTCTCCTCCTCCGCCAGCGAACACTATCGTCCGTGTCCTCATCCTCCTCCTCATCCTCGTCCCCCACGTATCTGCCACCACGCAGACAGGACAGGAAGAGAGCAGGACTAAACTTGCACCAACAAACATCTGGCAAATCCTGTTCATTGACGGTCTCACCTCGGTCGACAGCTTCACAGCAGTAAGGTGAACCACAAGGTGAACCACAAGATGAACCACAAGATGAACCACAAGGCCCAATTAGAGCAGCATGATGTTACCTGGTCCTGGTCGTACCTGGTGGTGTTTCTGCTGGTGTGTCTCCTGCAGGAATGATGTTTACAGACATGAAGTCTCTTCCTCTCCTCCCTTCTACAGTTGGCTGTCAGCACTGCATGACCTGCGTCGCAAGCACAGGGCAGAAGGTAGCAGACGAGGGTCAAAGGTAATCGATCGTCCAGGTCCTGGAAGCCTTACCTGGTGTGTTAGGACACGTGTCGTTGTCACTCAGCTCAGAGTACAGGCCATCCACACACCTCACTGACTGAATGACTGACCTGCATTCTAGGATGATATGGCAGGTGATATTTACCATCTCTGGACAGACGCTGAACTTCATAACTCATTGAATTCACAACAAAAGCCTTTTTGTTTGTTTGTTTATTTTACTTGGACTGATGTGTTGTCGTATCGTCTCTGTGCGTACAGAGTCGAGGTCGCTGTCGATGGTCACGGCGTCGAAACTCAAAACAGGAACTCCTGGGGGAGAAAACAGGAAGTGGCGGCCGTGAAGGTTGTGATTCGCTGCCATTCAACGTGATCGATCGTACTTAGACAGCCAATCAGTGGCCAGATCCGACATAGGTTCTGAGTGGAGCCTTGCAGTACCTGCTAGAAGTCTGGTTCTAGGAGCCCGGGATTTGTTCTCCCCGGTTTCATCGGGTTCCACAGTGGACGGTCCGTCGCTCACGACCCCTGTTCCACTACTGCAACTGGGCGCTCGTGGAACCGGATCTGGAGTGAGAGAGAGAGCAAACAACTGTCACCTGACCTTCCAACTGTCACCTCTGTATCTGGGAGTTAAAGACCCTTTTCTCACCTACGAATTGGTCCTTGATACTGGAAGGTACCAAGTCTATACAAGACACGGGGGTGTTGTTAGTTGTTATGGTACTTCCCAATCCAGTATCTCTGCTCCCTGATTGGCTCCCGTTCAGCTCTGCTAACGTGAATAAGAGGGAAATTATAATATCACAAGACTTATTTTAGATAATGTCGGAATAATTATACAGACTAAACTCATCAAAATCAGTCTGACGTACCAGCACTTCTGACGTCATGTTTGCGGTTCTGTACCTGCAATTAATAAGCCAACAATTGTTGCTACATGTTCTAAATCAACCCTTCCTGAACTTTTCCACTCCATTACATTTCAAAAAGTTTTTTTCTTCAAATTTTTTCGCCTCATTTTTAGGATCTGAAATTTACGGTTCAAATTTGAGCAACCTGAATTTAAGAACCTTGAATCTTTGGATCGGATCTCTTTTTTTGCATTGAAATACATTTATATTTCAATTTGAAAGAGAAAGAGAAAGTCTTCCTGACCTGCAGTCGGCTGAGCTGCGCGTCAATAGCGTCCAGGAGAAGATCGCAGTGGTCCAGTTTCAGAGGGGAGGACTGTCCGAACACACCGCTCTCATCCTCCAAATCTGGACGGAGACAGAAAAGTAGTGGAAACGCTTTCCCGAGAGACAGACCGCGACGAGCACGAGGAGAGGCCCCGTGATTAACGGTTTGGGGAATGTCTGACCGGTAAAGAGAAGTTCGTCCGTGTCTTCCGACTCTCCTCCTTCACCTTTCCCCTCCTCCTCCATCTCCCGGGACCGAAAAGAGAGATGGGTGGACACGTAGCTTTATACCCCAGAACTGACCAGCAGGGGTGAGGGGTGAGTGTTGCCTTGGAAACATGAGCTAAACCTTACTTTTCGGTGGACTGACTGAAAAAAGACCGTACTCTCTGAACAGTCTATAGATTCCTGTGTGAGCCGTAGAGACGTTTGTAGTTCAACTTACTTACTGTAGTTACTTCACACAAATAACAAACATGTTTAGGCATCACCTTAACTGGAATAATTACTCTATTCACCATCAAGAACACAGAAAGCACCATTCAAAAATATGCCTTCATCCAAAATCTACAACTGCAGCAGACAAGAAATAGCTTCTTTAAGTTTAAATGCAAGGATCGAGTAGTCGATCAAATGTTTTTTTTTTTTTTTTTTTACAAAAAATGTTCAAAGTAATTCTCTTCCGATGACGTGTGTTGAAGCGTAACAAGACTTTGACTTACTTTCTGATCAGGTATGCAGTTTGGAAATACCGACAGGTCCGGAGAACAGCAACTGCCGGGGACTTGATTGACAGCAGCATTAGTTGGGTTTCTAGGCAACGCACAAACAGCGCTCGTTTCAGCCAAAGCCAAACATCTCTGGGTCAGCCCGCGGGGGCGCCCGTCGCGACGGCGGGATAATGGGATAATGTGTTGACCCTGTATGACAAACCTTCATTACACTTCTGTTCGTATACTAACAGTTTGTCAAGTATGAAAATATTAATCACATCTAATGACAATGTTTTTATTACCTACCTGAGGGTGAACTCAATTTCTTTAATACTCATCCAAGTAATTAACCTTCAACGATCCATGTAATTAAGTTGCCCACCGAAAGCACGAGACTGACACAAATTCAGTTAACAGAAACAACTTTATTATTTATTTTGTGTCATTGTGTCTTGCTTTTGAAGACAATGTTACATACATATAAATTAAGGGAGAGAAAACAATTACAAAAGAAGTACCGCTTCTATTGGAGAAGCTGCAGTTACACCTGAACAAAGGTATTTGTGAGTGTGTGTGTGTGTGTGTGTGTGTGTGTGTGTGTGTGTGTGTGTGTGAGTGTGTGACTGTGTGTGTGTGCGTGTAGCCGGTAGGCCTACCGGTCCGACACCACGGGTACCTTCCCGGCTTCCCCACGTGCCGTCAGAACTGGTGTAAGTGTACCAGGAGGCTGTCTGGGCCGGAGGAGTCCAGAAGAGCAAAGTTCACCTCAGACACGGAAGATCTAACCCTACCAAGTCTTCATCATATCCCTGCTTTTAAAGGAACCAATCAGCAGACGCTGAGAGGAAACCGCAGGTCGTACCCGGAAGTCATTGAGCGTACATGCACTTAAGGAGGCGTGAAAGAATAAACGATGGCACTCGTGAGAAGAAAAGAAAAGACAAAAGCGATCGTTTTGAAGCGAAATCAAACCATGCTTGACTAAGTGTTTGGTGAGATGAAATGAGAGATAAAGAAAAAAAAATAAAACGAGGGAAAAAAAAGAAGAAAAAAGTTCGATCAGCCTTTCATGGGGAAGACAGTTTGAGGTTCCCTTTCTACAGAAACCGCCGTCCGCTGCTTAGTCAAACGAGTCAGGAGAGAATACACCGTCTTCACTCTTATTGCTACAGATCATCGTCACATTCACCAGAGTGGCGTCTCGCCATATGGACGTCGTGTCGTCTCTGCGCCCCTAGAGGGCGCCAGCCAACACAGAGGGCAAGTTATTTGGATGTTCAATCGATTTTTCGCGTGTAAATTATTATTAATCCATCAAAATATAGGTATATTAATATATAAAATCATTCTATTTCAAAAACAATATATTAAAGTTAATCTCTAAACATACAGTTGATCATTGAGAAATGAACCGTTACCATTTTGTTTCCTCGCGCTTCAACACCATGTTTGTCATCCTGCAATAATTCCCGTGATGATGTAGAATTATCAGTAGCCTACAATGACGACTCATTTACAATAACAACACAAATAAACCACCCTAATGTCTGATATGTTTCAGTTACAAGCTAGGATACTACTCTTCCTCAAAGCTTTACTCGGGAAAGTGTTTGTTAATGGTTGCGAGGGCGTCTTTGTGATAATCAATATATTGATAGTCAACTATGCAAGGATATTGGTTTACTTGAAGAGTTTGCAGGATTCAAATGTCTCTGGAACACCTACTCGAATATTCCTGGACGATTTCTAATCTCCGGGGTTTGATTAATGAGCAAACGAGAACGCAGTATTGAAAAACACAAATAAACCGCGTCAGAATCTTTTTTCTTTTTTTTTTGAAGGGAGAATATCGTACATTCACCGTTAGCGCGTGTCGTTCGGATCTACGGTTCAGCCCCCGGTGTTTCCCATGCAGCTCCAACTCAGATATGAAGATCACAACACGGGCTCATCTTGAACAGCACACCGAACACAGCAGCCTGACAGCTGGGTCACAGCAGGGTGCATCGAAGCTAGGTAGCGGAATCAGCGGAGTCAAAACGCGACCTGGGTAGCAAGAACTTCGTATTCAAAAAAGATTTTCAGTAAGTTTCATTTCGATATAAAATATTGAATCTGACATCAAACTAAGAAGGGGTCAATTTGGAGAAAGAGGTACAATTAAATAATGTTTTCAGGTCCTTAAAACTTCGGATTCATACAGATTCAAACTTAGCTTTAAGATGATTATTATTATCACTCTAATGTATAATTGTATTATTATTCTTTGTTATTATTTTGTTATTACAAAAAAAATCTTCACACAAATTCCTAGCCGGCGGATACAGAACCACCTGGCGAAAAACTCTACATTCCTAACAGCAATTATAAAAACCTACTTACACGTTTTCAAAAGCTAACACACACACACACGCACGCGCACGCACGCGCACACACACACGTCAGGCGCCTACTTTCCCTTACGTCTCAGTTCTTAAAAGACACCTTGAGCTGTCCTGGGATCAGTCTGTGCCCTGCTCTAAAGCAGTGGACTGATGCTACGCCTGAGCTTGGACTGGTCCAGGATCAGCTTGAGGTCTAACTGCAGAGAGGTGCTTTCCAAGGAGCCAGCTCCGCTTTGTCCTGAAATAGACCCCCCACCCCCCTACCAGACCCCCCCCACCCCCCTACCAGACCCCCCCACCCCC
>BROE01000025.1:7765069-7782569 GCA_036571765.1 Plecoglossus altivelis
CCTCCCAGACCCCCCCACCCCCCTCCACTACCCTGGAGAAACCGTCCCCTAGGTTGGTCTGATGATCCTAGACTGTAACCCTGGAAACCCTTTGACCTCTAACCCCTGTCTGGTCGCTAGCTTCACTAGTTCTGACTGGAGATGCTTGTCTAGATGTTGATCTGTATGAGTCAGCACTCACTGGCTGGGATGAGCAAGTGTTTCACTGGCTTGGAGAGTCTGGATGTTAACATGCAGGATCGGATGAGACACACAGATGAGTTTCAGAAGAGAGTTTGTGTGGACTGTGTGATGTAACTTCCTGTACAGTTAACAGTTACGTGAACCGCAAGTGCTTTGAAGGGGTCGGACGATCAAACATAAAAATAAAAAAAGATTTTTTTTCGAAACACGACGACAGAAGTTGCCGCGGCGACAGAACACGCCCCCGTCGGTTGCCGTGACCACGTGGGGCTGACGAGCTGAACAGTCAGGCTCAGCCGTGGACAGGAAGCGCGGAGGAACCGACAGGAAGTGAACGTCGCTAGCTCAGCCGCCGGGACATGGTTACATCATCTGAGGGAACTTGAATCGTTTTCCAGGGAGCGTTCTAGATCGTTCTCTTGAATTCTTTCTCCTTCCGGCACATTCTACAATCTTACCGCATAAAAACCAACAGATGAAAAATCTCCCATCTAATGATCTAATAAAAACGTTCCTGTCCGCCTTTAAATAACACGATGTTTCTGCTTTGACAGGAAACAGATCGGTGGATCCAGCGAGGAGGGGAACAGGGATTCACATCTGATCAGACACACGGCGTTCAGAGAAGTGCATTGTGGGAAGCCTGTGAGGAGCACCTGGTTTTGGAAGCTTGCAGGATGGGGAGAGAGGGGAGGGGGAGGGGTCTGTTTCTATGGTTACACGCTCGCGGTTGGAACACAGCATCACCGAGCCTTGTCTGAAAAGCCCCTCTATCCTTCAGATGGATAGAAATCAAGAAGGATGTGTGTGTGTGTGTGTGTGTGTGTGTGTGTGAGCAAGGAGGTACGGTGTGTGTGTGACATGGTACACAGTCCCATGCACAAAGAAGTCCGCACAAACTTTTAAGATGGTCTAAAACCTTCAATTTTCCTCCAAGACGGGGGTCTGGGGGGGTCAGAGAGGGTCCACGGAGGACTCTGACCGCTGATGTCCAGTTAGAAGATCACAGGACACATACTCCAGTCCTCGCTGTCCTTAGACTCCCAGTAGCCTCCTTTGTACACAAAGTTTGTCTCTCCAGTGATGGAGTCCCTCCTCTTGTGGAACCACAGTGGCTGGTAGCCTTCGTACTCTTTCCCTGGGGGGAAGGAAAGAGGCGTTACACACACGCAGCGTCTTCCTGGAAGCAGGGAACACAGCACACTCACTCCCAGCACTCTTCAAACCAACCAGCACCGGATGCAGAATGACAGAAGCAGCGTCGTACTAATAAACACCTAAATCAATATTCAGGCAGTCTAGATAGATCACAGATCATATCCATAATATATATCTACATTTCTATGTTAATATAGATATGTAGATATAAATAAAAGGGCTTATTCTGAATAAATTGCAGCAGGAAACAAATTAACTGGTATTGGTATTTGTTTCCTGGTTGGAAGCAGATGGGAGGAGCCTAGCATGCAGTGCCCAGAGGCACACCACTGTGAGGAGGGGGGGGGGGACAGGGAGGATGGGGCACAGGATGCACGTCTAGGGGGCGCTAGGCCCCCCCACTCACCAGAATCATAATCACACTCTGATCACCATTAGAGGGAGGAAGAGAAACACAAGTATATCAGCGTGACGCACACACACGCACACACAAGGAGAGGAACCCGACACACACTCTCATCTCCTCGCTCAACACGACCCCCCTCCTCCCTCCTCCCTCCCTCCCTCCTTCCCCTCCCCTCCTCCTCCCTCCTGAATCCAGCATTTCCCTCCTGGTGACCTGTAATTACCCTCTATTCAGCTGCGGTTCTGGGAACAAGCATTTACACACAGGTCAGGGGAGCGCCTTCAATCAGTCACAGTAATGTGACTACAGACGAGCTGCTCCCTAAATCCTTGTAGCTCTCTCTTTCCCTCCCTCCCCTTCTCTTTCCCTCCCTCCCCTTCTCTTTCTCTCCCTCCTTCTCCCCCTCTCCGTCTCCCTCCCTTCCTCCCCCTACTTCGCTCCCCTCTTCCTCCCCCCTCTTCCTCCCCTTCCCTCTCTCCCTCCCCCTCGCTCTCCCTATCCCCCTCTTCCTCCCCTTCCCTCCCTCCCTCTATCCCCCTCTTCCTCCCCTCCCTCCCTCTCTCCCTCCCTCTCTCCTCACCGTCGTCCAGAGCGTCGGAGGCCTCAGCCTCCCTCCTCCTCCTCACCGCCCGCTGCTTCTCCTCCAGCCTCTGTTTCTCTGCGTTGGCCTCGTCCCAGCGCCCGGCCTCCATCAGCCTCTGGTCCGGCCTCAGACGGCTGTCGGTTAGTCCCACCCCCTCCTCTGGCTCGTTCAGGGTGAGTGCCAGTGCAGAGAAGTGGTACATGTTCTCAGCATTGTCCCTGACCAGGGAGAGGAGGGGAGAGGAGGGGAGAGAGAGGGGAGAGGAGGGGAGAGGAGGGGAGAGATAGGGGAGAGGAGGGGAGAGAGAGGGGAGAGGAGGTAATGCATGACAGCCTGTTGTAGTGGTAGACTGTGTACTATGATGTCAGTGTACTATGAGGTCAGACAGTGTACTATGATGTCAGACAGTGTACTATGATGTCAGACTGTACTATGATGTCAGACAGTGTGCTATGATGTCAGACAGTGTGCTATGATGTCAGTGTACTATGATGTCAGACAGTGTACTATGCAGTCAGACAGTGTGCTATGCTGTATAAGACACAGGCTCTCACGGTAGTGGATATTTCTTCCACAGCAGCTTGGGGGCGAGGGTCTGGTACACAGTCTTCTGCTTGCCCTCCGCCCCCCCGCCCCCCCGGGAGCTGTGCACCACCCGGGCACTCTCCATCTTGTCATCCCACGTCCCAGACAGGACGTACTGGGCCTGGCCCCCGCTGTCCAACACCACCCCTGTCACCTGGGCAACGGTACGCCGGGGGAGGAGGAGAGGAGGGGGAGAGGAGAAGAGAGGAGGGGGAGAGGGAGAGGAGGAGAGAGGACGGGGGGAGGAGAGGAGAGGAGGGAGGGAGGAGAGGAGAGGGAACGAGGAGAGAAAGGAGGAGGAGAGGAGAGGACGAGAGAGGAGGAGGAGAGAGGAGGAGAGGAGAAGGAGAGGAGGGAGGGAGGAGAGGAGAGGAGGGGGAGAAGAGGAGGAGGGGGAGAGGAGGGGGTGATAGGAAGAGAGAGTAAGGTTTCTGGTGTGAGACAATAAAGTCTAGTGTTGAGGTGATTGTAATGTCCTGAAACCACCAGCAGGGGGCGACCAGCCCTTGTCTGACTGGTGGAGATGAGAGGGAGGTTGGAAGAGGAGAGAGGAGGAGTATGAAGAGGAGAGAGGAGGAGTAAGAAGAGGAGAGAGGAGGAGTAGGAAGAGGAGAGAGGAGGAGAGAGGAGGAGCAGGAAGAGGAGAGAAGAGGAGAGAGGAGGAGCAGGAAGAGGGGAGAAGAGGAGCAGGAAGAGGAGAGAGGAGGAGTATGAAGAGGAGAGAGGAGGAGTAGGAAGAGGAGAGAGGAGGAGAGAGGAGGAGCAGGAAGAGGAGAGAAGAGGGTCTTACCTTGCGTGGGACTTCCCTGGAGAAGTAGCTGTAGGGAGAGAACTTAAGCTGACACGTCTCCTTGGTCCTGTGGTTCACTATCTCAATATCCCCGGACTGTTCCGGAAAATACAAGAGAGAGGGAGAGACACCACACCAGTAAGAGAGGGAGAGACACCACACCAGTAAGAGAGGGAGAGACACCACACCAGTAAGAGAGGGTGAGACACCACACCAGTAAGAGGAGATAGGAAGACAGGGGAGAGAGAGGGAGAGACACCACACCAGTAAGAGGAGATAGGAAGACAGGGGAGAGAGTGAGACACCACACCAGTAAGAGGAGATAGGAAGACAGGGTAGAGAGAGGGTGAGACACCACACCAGTAAGAGGAGATAGGAAGACAGGGGAGAGAGAGGGTGAGACACCACACCAGTAAGAGAGGGAGAGCGACCACACCAGTAAGAGGAGATAGGAAGACAGGGGAGAGAGTGAGACACCACACCAGTAAGAGGAGATAGGAAGACAGGGGAGAGAGAGGGAGAGACACCACACCAGTAAGAGAGGGTGAGACACCACACCAGTAAGAGAGGGAGAGACACCACACCAGTAAGAGGAGATAGGAAGACAGAGGAGAGAGTGAGACACCACCACCCCAGTAAGAGGAGATGAGAGAAGACAGGGGAGAAGAGAGGAGGCAGGACACCACACACCAGTAAGAGGAGATAGGAAGACAGGGGAGAGAGAGGGAGAGACACCACACCAGTAAGAGGAGATAGGAAGACAGAGGAGAGAGAGGGAGAGACACCACACCAGTAAGAGAGGGGGAGACACCACACCAGTAAGAGAGGGAGAGACACCACACCAGTAAGAGAGGGTGAGACACCACACCAGTAAGAGGAGATAGGAAGACAGGGAGAAGAGGGAGAGACACCACACCCAGTAAGAGGCGATGAGAGGAAGACAGGGAGAGAGAGGTGAGACACCACACCAGTAAGAGAGGGAGAGACACCACACCAGTAAGAGGAGATAGGAAGACAGGGGAGAGAGAGGGTGAGAGTGGGGTTAGAGACGCACCCAGAAGGTAGAGAAGTAATGCCACTGGTAGACAGGCAGACAGGTAGACAGGTTGACAGATAGACAGGTAGACAGGCAGACACATAGACAGGCAGACATGTAGACAGGTTGACAGGTAGACAGGCAGACACATAGACAAGTTGACAGGTAGACAGGCTGATAGAGATGCAGGCAGACATGTAGACAGGCTGATAGAGATGCAGGCAGACATGTAGACAGGCTGTAACTGGGTCATGTCTAAGAGAGGAGGCTGGTGATTTGGGGGGATTCATTATAGATGACAGAGAGACGAATCTCAGGGGAGCAATGCTGCTATATGAGCCTGTTATGAGATGAAACACGGAGGGAGAGGGAGCGATGGGGAGGGGAGGAGGAGCGATGCCGGGAGGGAGGGAGAGGAGAGATGGGAGGGGAGGAAGAGAGATGGAGGGCGAGGGAGGGAGGCAGGAGAGATGGGAGGGAGGAGGAGAGATGGGGAGGGGAGGATAGGAGGGGAGCAGGAGAGGAAGAGAGGAGGGAAGGAGGAGAGATGCGGAGAGGAGGATGGGAGGGTAGCAGGAGAGGAAGAGAGGAGGGAAGGAGGAGAGATGGGGAGAGGAGCAGGAGAGGAGGCCACACCTGGTCTATCCACAGCTTCCCCACGATGATGTTGTGCACAGTGGAGGTGACCTTCCTCCACACATAGTGGTTCCCACTGGAGTGGAACTGCAGGTGGATCGCTCCTGTATGGCAAGCACAAGGGGACAAACATAACCGAGGATTTAGATGTGAGACATGACACGTGTGTGTGTCCTGTGTATGTGTGTGTCCTGTGTGTTTGTGTGTCCTGTGTGTTTGTGTGTCCTGTGTGTTTGTGTGTCCTGTGTATGTGTGTGTCCTGTGTGTTTGTGTGTCCTGTGTATGTGTATGTGTGTCCTGTGTGTTTGTGTGTCCTGTGTATGTGTGTGTCCTGTGTGTTTGTGTGTCCTGTGTATGTGTGTGTCCTGTGTGTCCTGTGCATGTGTATGTGTGTGTCCTGTGTATGTCCTGTGTATGTGTCCTGTGTATGTGTATGTGTGTCCTGTGTATGTGTGTGTATGTGTCCTGTGTATGTGTATGTGTCCTGAGTGTGTCCTGTGTGTGTCCTGAGTGTGTGCGTGTCCTGTGTGTGTGTGTGTCCTGAGTGTGTATGTGTCCTGTGTGTGTCCTGTGTGTGTATGTGTCCTGAGTGCGTGCGTGTCCTGTGTGTGTGTCCTGTGTGTGTATGTGTCCTGAGTGCGTGCGTGTCCTGTGTGTGTGTCCTGTGTGTGTATGTGTCCTGAGTGTGTGCGTGTCCAGTGTGTGTGTCTCACCCAGAGGCATTATCGAGAGGTATTTTCCACGGAACTTGCTGGCGATGGTGATTTCCTGCCACAGAGTCCAGCCTCGCTGGGAAATCACATGATGAGCTGCAGCTGGAGGGTGATGGCTCACCTGGGGTGTACGAGAGCGTGTTCAGGTGTGTGTGTGTGTTCAGGTGTGTGTGTGTGTGTGTTCAGGTGTGTGTGTGTGTTCAGGTATGTGTGTGTGTTCAGGTGTGTGTGAGTTCAGGTGCGTGTGTTCAGGTGTGTGTGCGCGAGAGCGTGTGTGTGTTCAGGTGAGTGTGTGAGAGAGAGAGTGTGTGTTCAGGTGAGTGTGTGAGAGAGAGAGTGTGTGTTCAGGTGTGTGTGTGAGAGAGAGTGTGTAGGGGGGATAAGGGTTATACAGACCATAAAACAGACGTAGGCATTGATAGATGCGTGTGTGTATGTGTGTACATCTATAAGTGTGTGTGTATGTGTGTACATCTGTAAGTGTGTGTGTATGTGTGTACATCTATAAGCATGTGTGTATGTGTGTACATCTGTAAGCGTGTGTGTATGTGTGTACATCTATAAGCGTGTGTGCATGTGTGTACATCTGTAAGCGTGTATGTGTGTACATCTATAAGCGTGTATGTGTGTACATCTATAAGTGTGTGTGTATGTGTGTACATCTATAAGCGTGCGTGTATGTACATCTGTAAGCGTGTGTGTGTGTACATCTGTAAGCGTGCGTGTATGTGTGTACATCTATAAGCGTGTGTGTATGTGTGTACATCTATAAGCGTGTGTGTATGTACATCTGTAAGCGTGTGTGTATGTACATCTGTAAGCGTGTGTGTATGTGTGTACATCTGTAAGCGTGCGTGTATGTGTGTACATCTATAAGCGTGCGTGTATGTGTGTACATCTATAAGCGTGTGTGTATGCGTATACATCTGTAAGTGTGTGTGTATGCGTATACATCTGTAAGTGTGTGTGTATGTGTGTACATCTGTAAGCGCGTGTGTGTGTATACATCTGTAAGCGTGTGTGTGTGTATACATCTGTAACCGTGTGTGTGTGTCTACATCTGTAAGTGTGTGTGTACATCTGCAAGCGTGTGTACGTGTGTGTACGTGTACATCTGTAAGCGTGTATGTGTGTGTAGGTAGACGTGTGTACGAGTGTGTGTGTGGGTGTGTATACATCTGTAAGCGTGTGTGTGTGTAGAAGCGCCTGCGTGTGTGTGTGTGTGTAGGTAGATGTGCGTGTGCGTGTGTGTAGGTAGATGTGTGTGTGTGTGTGTAGGTAGATGTGTGTGTGTGTGTGTAGACGCGCGTGTGTGTGTGTGTGTAGACGCGCCTGCGTGTGTGTGTGTGTGTAGATAGATGTGCGTGTGCGTGCGTGCGTACCTGCTCACACAGCGAGCGGTACCCGTAGTCCTCCAGACGGTCCAGCTCGTACGTCTCTCCCAGCAGAGGGTTGAAAGGCTTGGCTGTGCGGTGCAGCGTGGTGGAGTAAGACGACACAGAGAAGGCAGCCACCAGGCAGAGCTGCTCCAGAGCCTCGCAGCGAGCAGCCCGGTCCAGCAGCTCGTGGTACTCTAGGTCCTCTGTCAGCCGCTGGAGCATCGACAGGGGCTCGTTGAAGTTGACCTGGGAGGAGACACACACAGACACACACACAGACACACACACACACACACACACACACACACAGAGACACACACACACACACAGACACACACACAGAGAGACACACACAGAGACACACACACAGAGACACACACACACACACACAGACACACACACACACACACACACACAGACACACAGACACACACACAAAGACAGACACAGACAGACACACAGACATGTGCAGATGGTCAGACAGGCTGTGTTTCTGTGTCTGCTCTGGTTTCTCTCTTGCTAACGCACACCAAGCTTACACACACATACACACACACCAAGCTTACACACACACACACCAAGCTTACACACACACGATCCACACACACACTTAGTGATCTGTGATCCACACACACGCCCACACACACACACACACACTCACTCACACAGTGATCTGTGATCCACACTCACAGGCATGGGGATCTTAGATAGCTCCTTGCCGATACAGTTCTTCATGATGCTCCACAGGTTGAGGGAGTAGTTGGGCTTGTCAGGGATGTGGCTCCGCCTCTTCCTGCGAGGCTGCAGCTCCTTCCCTGATAGGCTGTTGCAGCTCGGCGACACCTGACAGAGCCAGAGACACCACTGAACTCAGGCCGTGATTGGACCACGGATCGTACTGTGGGGGTGTTTGAGTCTAGACTTCCTGGACGGACTGTGACAGGGATTCGATGAGTCACAGTGAGGGGGCAGAGTGACACAGAGAGAGAGAAGGAGAGAGAGAGAGAGAGAGAGAGAGAGAGAGAGAGGAAGAGAGAACGAGGGAGAAATAGAGAGGGAGAGAAAGTGAGAGTGAAAGAGGGAGAGAGAGAGAGAGAGAGAGAGAGAGAGAGAGAGAGGAAGAGAGGGAGAGAGAAAGTGAGAGAGAAAGTGAGAGTGAAAGAGAGAGAGAAAGTGAGAGTGAAAGAGAGAGAGAAAGTGAGAGTGAAAGAGAGAGAGAAAGTGAGAGAGAAAGTGAGAGAGAAAGTGAGAGTGAAAGAGAGAGAGAAAGTGAGAGGGAAAGTGAGAGTGAAAGTGAGAGTGAAAGAGAGAGAGAAAGTGAGAGTGAAAGAGAGAGACAAAGTGAGAGTGAAAGTGAGAGAGAAAGTGAGAGAGAAAGTGAGAGTGAAAGAGAGAGAGAAAGTGAGAGAGAAAGTGAGAGAGAAAGTGAGAGAGAAAGTGAGGGAAGAGGAGACATGGAGGATGGAGCAGATGTCTGACTGGTAATTAAGATCCACAAGAATGACAGTTAGATACAGCAGCTGTGTGCCCTGGGAATAAGATGGCAGGCATATGCGCATGTCTGTGTATGTATGTGTGTCTGTAAGTGTGTGTGTGTCTGTGTGTGCATGCATGCCTGTATATCTGTGTGTGTCTGTGTGTGTGTGTGTGTGTGTGTGTCTGTGTGTGTGTGTGTGTGTCTGTGTGTCTGTAAGTGTGTGTGTGTCTGTGTGTGCGTGCATGCCTGTATATCTGTGTGTGTCTGTCTGTGTGTCTGTGTGTGTGTGTGTATGTGTGTGTGTGTGAACACTCCTGGCTTGCATCTGAGTGATCCTCCTGACTAGAGGCCCTGTAATCAGCAGCTAAAATCAGATCTCTGATTCAGCCTACAAACTCCACCCTGGAAGAACTACAAACATGGCGCACCGTCCCAGCACCACTTACATGGCCATCCTGGTTCCAGTCGTTGGCGAGTCCTCCACCGGCTCCACACACGCTGGTCTGCGAACGCCTGGAACACACAAGGGCCATTATGACATCACACATCACACACGCACGCGCGCACACGCTTTCTTAAACGTTGTGACTCATGTGTGGGTGTGTGTGTGTGTCCAGGGCGAGGGAGCTAATGTGCTCTCTGCTGCAGGTTAATGATGTTTCTAGGAGAGAAGGTGTGAGTCACACAGTCACAGACCCAGAGAGGCTGCTGGGTAAATAAACAGCTTAGCAGCAACACATCACACCTCCATCATCAACCTGGAGGACAGCAGCTGAACTACCACCAAGCCCCACCAGGGGGCTGGAACATGCTAGAAGCTCCTTCACGTCGCTAGGGGGAGGAGGAAGAAGAGGAGGGGCAGGGAGGGAGAGTGCCGGTCTTTGGGCTGCGATTGGCTGACCTGCGCTGCGTGCTGTCGCTAGCGGTTACGGTGATGAAAGCGGGGGAGTCCTCCATGGCGTCGAAGTACTCCGTATCCTCATCTTCATCACTCGCCTCGCCTTCCCGCAGCCTCTCTACCCCTCCTGGAGACACACACACACACACACACACAGACACACACACACAGAGACACACACAGACACAGACACACACACACACACCCCACACACAGACACACACAGACACACAGACACACAGACACACACACACAGACACACAGACACAGACACACAGACACAGACACAGACACACAGACACACACACACACACAGGTATGAACAGGGATGGAGAGGAGAGGTAGAGAGAAGGAGATATCAAGAGAAAAGGTGAAGAGGTAGGGAGAGGTGGAAAGATGGAGGAGAGGGAGATGTAGTGGAGAGAGAGGGAGGAGGGAGGGAGGGAGGGAGGGGAAGTTGAGAGATACGGAGGGAGGAGAGGTGGAGAGGAGGAGATATTTAGAGGAGAGATGGAGAGCTAGGGAGGGAGTAGGGAGGGGAGGTGAAGAGACTGGGAGGAGAGGTAGAGTAGGGAGGACAAGTGGAAAGGAGAGGTAGAGAGATAAGGAGTAGGGAGGGGAGGTGGAGAGATAGGTAGGGAGGTAGGAGAGGCGCGAGGGCAGCCAGCCTCACCCTGGTCTGGGGTAGGAGCGCTGGCTGTACTGGCTGTGGGTGGGGCTTCTCTCCAGGCTCTCTCCAGGCTGTTGTGCTGCTTAGCTAGCTGCTCGATGGTCTCTTCCAGACGGCTCCTCTGCTCACGCTCATACTGAAGCGCACGCTGCCACCGCACGCTGTGGGTCTCCGCTAGGTCCACGAAGTCCCGACAAGCCTGGAAGAACACAAGCGTGTGAACAGTGGGGGAGGCACGGGGGAGGCAGGGGGGAGGCAGGAGGGAGGCAGGAGGGAGGCAGGAAGGAGGCAAGGGGGAGGCAGGGGGGAGTCACAGAGTTCAACTTTCTCACAGCTCACTGCTGAATACACCAGAAGACAACCCTGCAACAATAACTGGCAAAGTTCCAGTCACACATACACACACACACACCTTCACACACACCTTCACACACACACACACACACACACACACACACATCTTCATACACCCTCACACATACACATCTTCACACACCTTCACACCTTCACACACTGGCAATGGCAAAGTCCCTGTTGCACATACACACACACACACACACACACACACACCTTCACAAACACACTCCTATCCAACAAACCTGCTCACAGTCTCTCTATATCCGTCTCACAGTAAATCCCTGTTGATGTGGCCCAGCAGAAGCATGTTGTCTTACCTTCAGCAGTGGAGTTAGAAGTCTGTCCTAAACGCAATGAGCTCAGCCTCACGTTTAAATGTGCATGTGACTCAGAGGGGATCGCTTCCCCTAACAGCTTCAGTGAAACTTCAGCTTGAAAAAAACACACACACGACACTTCCACTTTTCTCCTCTTTTGTGCTGAGCTGTTTCTATGGACTCAGACGGCTTGTGACTTCCTGTACAGGAGCGTCACGTCTGAGCATGGGAGGGAGGGAACCATGACGACAAGGGAGGTAGCGGGAAAATAAACACTCGGACCGTTCCCTGGGTAACAGCTGCTGGTGTTGGGAGAGATGCGCTGGAGAGATGCGCTGGAGAGATGCGCCTCTCCTTCTCCGTTTGCTCTCCTCCAGCCAAATGGTGTTTTAATGAGACAGGTCTTCTTTAAGGACCACTTTCACTGCCTGTCCATTAAGTACTCTTTTCCAACCCCAATTACTCAACAAGGGAGAGATCTGGAGCGCAGAATCCAAACGGGTCGCGCTTTTGAAGTACAAGAGACCAGTCGGTTCCGAAAGAGGCGAGTGTTCTGCCATAACGTCCAACACAAAGAGTGTGAAGGCACTGCAGATATCTAGGGAAGTTCTATTAGACCTTCGCAGTGGCGTTATCAACTACAGTTCCCAGAATGCCCTCTGGGAACGGTGGAGGAGCGTACGAACCCCACGTGTTCCCGTCGACTTGAACTCCGCATGTCAAACATGACACTGTCCTCTCATCTCTGACTAACCCAGACCCCCCCCCCCCACGCCCCTCCCCTCAGCACTACACCTCCCCCTCCCCCACCTCCCTCACCCTATCACCCCCCTCTCTCCCTATCCCGATCCCTCTCCCTCAGCCCTTCACCCCCCCCACCTCCTCTCCTCAGCCTCAACCACCACCAACCCACCCCCCACCCACCTCCCCCTCCCCTCACTCACGTTGATCATAGCATTGGAGGTGATGCGGAAGAGGGTGGCTCTCTCGTTGACGGCCTTCACCTTCTCCCCTCCGTCCTGGGGCACACGCAGGCCCTCGAGCTCGCTGAGCGAGCGCTGCAACGCCGCGCCGTGCTTGGCGATCAGGTCGTTGCACGTGCTCAGATCGTCCAGCTTGCTGAGCAGTGTCTTCAGGGTTCCGTGGATGTCGCTGCGTTCCGACTGAGATGTGGGCTCCTCCTCCCCAGAGTCATCTGCAGGGGGAGGAGGGGGGAGGAGTCAGAGGTCAGGGGTCGGAGGAGGAGTCAGAAGTCAGGGTTTGGAGGGAGGGGGGGGGAGACAGGGATGAAGAGGAGAGGAAGATAAGGGGAGAGAAAGAGAGAGATGGAGAGAGGGAGAGAGAGAAGGAGGGAGGTCAGAGAGTGAAGGAGGGAGGGAGAGAGAGAGAGAGAAGGAGGGATGGAAGATAGAAAAGAGGAGGGAGGAGGTGAGGGGGAGGGAGGGAGAAGGAGAGAGGGAGAGAGAAGGGAAGAAAGAAGAAGCAAGGGGAGAGAAGAGGGGAATGGAGGTAAAGACAGATGGAGAGAGGGAGAGAAGAGGGGAATGGAGGTAAAGACAGATGGAGAGATGGGAGAGAAGATGGGAAGAGTAAGACAGATTGGGAGAGAGAGAGAAGAGGGGATATGGAGGTAAGACAGATGGAGAGAGGGAGAGAAGAGGGGAATGGAGGTAAAGACAATGGAGCAGAGGGGAGAGACAGAGGGAATATGAGGTATAAGACATGAGGAGAGAGGGAGTAGAAGGAGGGGAATGGAGGTAAAGACAGATGGAGAGAGGGAGAGAAGAGGGAAATGGAGGTAAAGACAGATGGAGAGAGGGAGAGAAGAGGGGAATGGAGGTAAAGACAGATGGAGAGAGGGAGAGAAGAGGGGAATGGAGGTAAAGACAGATGGAGAGAGGGAGAGAAGAGAGGAATGGAGGTAAAGACAGATGGAGAGAGAGAGAGAGAAGGGCAGTGGAGGTAGACAGATAGAGAGGGTGAGACAGGGCAGTGGAGGTAGACAGATAGAGAGGGTGAGACAGGGCAGTGGAGGTAGACAGATAGAGAGGGTGAGACAGGGTAAACACACCAACACCCCCTTGGTAAGTGATGTCTGGGGGGATCTGCTGGATGTTAACGCCACACGTGTTTCACTGAACCTTCCTGCCTCGTCCATCTCACTTTCATCGATCTCTCTGGAGGTGAATCCTGCGTTCCCTAGTTACCGCGCCAATCAATATCCTTACCATACCATGACCCTCTGACACACACAGACACCCTGTTCTAAATCACTGGGAACTCATTAGAGACATTTAAGATGGAGGGAACTGAGCTGGGAGACCTCAGGACAGCTAAACACAGCTAAACACAGCGAACACACCACAGGTCTGGAGCAAAGCACACACACAGCCTAACACACACTAAAGTGATTTGCCAAGATGTTCACACACACACACACACACAGACACGCACACGCACATGTGAGTCAACACCCAGGCAATCAGCCAAGGCCTGGACGTAAACACAGCGACAGCAGAAAAACACACAACATTGTAATTACTTCCCTGATTAGCCTAAATGTGTTTTAATAATCACTCTGCTCTGCAGCTAGATTGTACAGCCTGATTCTTCTCACACACACACACACACACACACACACAGACACACGCACACAGACACACACACACACACACACAGACACACACACACACACACACAGACACACGCACACAGACACACACACACACACAGACACACGCACACAGACACACACACACACACACGCACACGCACCCACACACACGCACGCGCACACACACACACGCACCAAGAGGTGCGAAACTCTGCAGAAGCAGAACAAACTGGTTTGAGCCGAGTCAGGGCGATCGAGCCTTACTCTGCTGGAACGAGGAGAGAGGGGGAGGCTATTAGGGGTCATACGGAACTCACCAGAACACTGTGTCAGCGTCTGAACGAACACACACACACACACTCACACACGCACACACACGCACACTCACACACACACGCACACACACGCTCACACACGCTCACACGCTCACACACTCACACACTCACACACTCACACACACGTACACACGTACACACGCTCCAGGACAGAAAGACACCACGGGGTTGTATCTTAGAAACGGATCCAGCCACAGTCGAGTGTTCAGAGTATAAACCACTCTGAAGCTGTGAGGTCTTCTCCAGATCACTGACCTCCACGTTCAAGATCACACCGAGCCAGTGAGTCAACACACACGTGTAACTCACACGACTAACGGAGTGAAACCCACTCTGCACAAGCAGAAGGGCCACAACTCGTCTGTGTTTTAGAGGCCACACTCCGGAACACACTCCAGAACACACTCCGGAACGCACTCCGGAACGCACTCCGGAACGCACTCCGGAACGCACTCCGGAACCCACTCCGGAACACACTCCGGAACACAGTCCGGAACACACTCCGGAACACAGTCCGGAACCCACTCCGGAACCCACTCCGGAACGCACTCCGGAACACACTCCGGAACACACTCCGGAACACACTCCGAAACACACTCTGGAACACACTCCGGAACACACTCCAGAACACACTCCAGAACACACTCCAGAACACATTCCGGAACAATCCACGACGCTTCACTTGGGCAAAAGCAAACATGTGACATACGTTGTGAAGTTAGTTAGGACATCAACACTGGGCCTCTTGTTCTTAGAACCAGGATGGGGAGGGGGTAGAGTTCTACTGAACACACAGAACTATCAGAGCACACAGTTAGCACACATATACTGTAGAGTTATCACGCACACCGCAGTTATCACACATATACTGTAGAGTTATCCTGTACACCGCAGTTATCACAGATATACTGTAGAGTTATCCTGTACACCGCAGTTATCACACATATACTGTAGAGTTATTCCGCACACCGCAGTTATCAAAGCTATCTGTTATCCTGTACACAGCAAAGTTAACATAGCTATCACAGGTATCCAGTAGACAGCAGTTATCAGAGCTATCACAGTTATCCTGTACATAGCAGAGATGGCTAGCCTGGCCAGTAAATAGTAACCCTCCTTGGACTTCTGGATCAGCCTGCGGTCTAGAGTCTGCTGATTCGTCACACTGACACACTAACCCACCAATCAGCTGATCTCATCTAAACAGGAAACAGTGATTGGCTGTGATGATAAGAGTAAGGGACAGCTGGAAGAGTCAAATGACACTCAAGAGGCATTCAGTGCTGCTGTGAGAGAACACACACACGCACACACACACACACTCACACACGCACACACACACACACACACACACACGCACACACACTCACACAGGAAAGCCTCTTGACATTCACCAAGCAGCTCGTGATTAAATATTAAAATGGGGGCAAGTCCTCTATTAGAAGTGAAGATAAACCTGAGGGAGGAGAGAGGGAAGGAAGTAAAGGAGCTAGGAAGGAGGAATCAAGGGCGTGAGGAAGGAAAGAAAGAAGGAGGGATGAAAGGTGACGAGATCCTGAACGAGGACAGAGGTTTTTCTCACCCTCAGTTCTGCAGTTCTGCCCTTCCATGTCTCCTCAGCCCTGAGACAGCAAACCTGGCAACACACGCCTGCTGGTAGCATCAGGAAGACCACAGCAGAGAGCCCAGCCCACCAAGCCCAGTCCAGCCCACACCAGCCCAGCTCAGCCCCCACCAGCCCAGTCCAGCCCACCAAGCCCAGCCCACACCAGCCCAGTCCAGCCCACACCAGCCCAGTCCAGCCCACCAAGCCCAGCTCAGCCCACACCAGCCCAGCCCAGCCCACACCAGCCCAGTCCAGCCCACCAAGCCCACCCCAGTCAGAGTTCGAAGACAGACATGAGCAGTGGATGGTCTTCCCCCATGACTAGCTCACACTGGGAGATGAATCAGGACAGAGCTGGTGGCTCCAACTGCTGTGGGCTCATACAGGCTCAGGAGGATGTGTGTGTGTGTGTGTGTGTGTGTACGTGTGTGTGTGTGTGTGTGTGTGAGGCCCAGGGGGTGTAATAGGCTAATGGTTATACAATTGGTAAAGCATGACTGACCCTCAACCCTTGCTGCAGTACAGCACAGGAATGTTTGTGTGTGTGTTTGTGTGTGTGTGTGTGTTTGTGTGTGAAAGGTTCTATGTGTTAGAAGTGAGGGGGGGTGGAGCATATTTGAGGCACCATGCTAGACCTACGTAGATCTAGACCTCTGTAGATGTAGACCTTAGTAGTTCTAAACCTTTGTAGATCTAGACCTACGTAGATCTAGCTGCACGAGGACAGATGCAAACCTAGACCTGTGTTGATCTAGACAGGGTGATAGCAGGACAAGCTGGTTCACCTTCTACCGAACAACATGACACACACACACACACACACACACACAACACACACACACAAACACAACCACACAGCACACACACACACACACATCACACACCACCCTCACACACACAACACATGTTGACACACACACTACACACACACACACACTGCAGGGTACGTTTGCAGCGGGGTGGAACCGCAGCAATGCAGCTGGTGGAACAATGCCCTCTCTCCAAGGACAGTTTAGGTATGGGGGAAGGGTTAGTTGGGGACGAATTAAGACATTTCTCCCTCCCCTTCCTCCCTCCTCCCTCGCTCCTCCCTCCCTCCTCCCTCCCTAGACGTCCCTCCTTCCCTCCCTCCCTGCCTCCCTGCCTCCCTGCCTCTCTTCCTTCCTCCCTCCTTTAATCTGGGATTATTCATCAGGAACTTGATATTTTGGACCAGAGAGCAGTATGCGTGTGGTCCAGCAGGATAAAGAGAGACAGGCCCTGCTGTGATTGGTGGAAAGCAGGTCAAGGACACAGAACTGATTCTTCCTGGAGCCATTGAGGTCAGGAGACGTGGATGGTTTTAACAGAGCTATGCTAATGCTCAGACTGAAATAGGAACGTTAGTTGATGAGTTAAACTGTCGTCAGGTTGACTTTCACTGTACTGTTTGAGCGTGTGCATGTGAGAGTGATTAAAAAGTAAGTGAGTAAGTGAAGTTGGTTATTTGTGAGCGGGTCGTTCTCTCATGGTTGTGTGTGAGCAAGTCTTTTATTTTTAAGTGTGTGTGTGTGTGTGTGTGTGTGTGTCTCAGAAAGTGTGTGTGCCTGTGAGAGAGACAGAAAGACAGAAAGAGACAAAGAGAGAGAGCAGAGTGGAACTGGAGAGTGAGCAGTGGAAGGGAGAGGAGGGGGGGGTGGAGAGAGAGAGAGAAGGAGGGAAGCGGAACGGGAGAGAGAGAGATGGAGAGAGAGAGAGAGGGAGGGATGGAGAGAGAG
>BROE01000025.1:7787569-7794169 GCA_036571765.1 Plecoglossus altivelis
GACTGGAGGAACCAGCTGTGGGGGTATCACAATGAACAAACATCATCATAAGAGGGGGGGCATGGGTTGGGAGGTAGAGGGCAGGTTACAGTAGGGAAGAGCACAGGAAGGAGGGAGGGAGGAGAGAGAGAGGGAGAAGATGAAGGGGAGAGAAGAGAGAAGAGACGAGGAGAGGGAGAGAGAGAGAGAGAGAGAGAAGGGGAGATAGAGAGAGAGAGAGGAAGGAGGAGAAGAGAGAGAGAGGAGAGAGGGGGAAGAGAGGAGAGAGGAGAAGACGGGAGAGAGAGAGAGGAGAAGAAGAGAGGGAGAGAAGAGAGGGGAGAGAAAGAAGAGAGAGAGAGAGAGAAAGCAGAGAAGAGAGAGCTAAAGAGAGAGAGACGAGAGAGCGAAAGAGGAGAAGACTAAAGGTGTCTGACTGAACATGAGTTGCCTTTGTTCGTACACAAAATAAACAAAAACAATGGATTGTCTCCTTGGCATGTGTATGTGGGTGAACACAGCTGAGTTTACCTGCCCCATCTCCCAGTAGAACACCAAGCCCCTGCTCTGAGGCTGACCGGACATTCACTGTCCTCACGCAAAGGCTGCCATTTTCTCAGATGCGTTGCTCGAGAACACGTCACATGTCAGCCGTTAAACACCAGACCAGTTTGTATTATTGAGTAAGCCCGATATACGAGCATACACGCATTCTCACAAACTCTCACACACGCACACAAGCATTCTCTCACACGAACACACGCATGCTCGCACACGCATGCTCGCACACGCATGCTCGCACACGCATTCTTAGATAACGGCCCTTTCTCCAACGCACTTGAGTGTCAAATGTAGCGAGACACAGAAGAGAGAGAGAGAGAAGGAAGAGAAGAGAAGAGAGAGAGAAGAGAGAGAGGAGGAGATGAGAGGGAGGAAGAGAAGAGAGAGGAGGGAGGAAAGAGAAGGAGGGAGAGAGGAGAAGAGAGGGAGAGAGAGAGAGAGAGAGGAAGAGAGAGAGAGAGAGGGGAGAGGGAGAAGGGGAGAGGGGAAGAGAAGGGAGGAGGGAAGGGCGGAGAGGAGAGAGAGAAGAGAAGAGGATGAGAGACAGAGAGAGAGAGAGAGAGAGAGGGAGAGAGGGAGAGAGGGAGAGAGAGAGAGAGAGGGAGGGAGAGAGAGAGAGAGGGAGGGAGAGAGGGAGGGAGAGAAGGAGGGAGAGAGAGAGAGAGAGAGAGGGAGAGAGTCTCTAGTCCTGGTGAGCACGACCCCAGTCCTGCACCAGCATGATAAAGAAGGAGGGGAAATACCTTGCTAGTCCGTCCAGGACCTCTCCTGTCCTAACGGAACGTGTTTAGAGAACATTCAACACACTTTAGCGAAATAGCTGGGAAACGTTCCACTCCGCACACGCCCTGACTGGGACAGAACGTGTGAGAGAGGGAACGTGTGAGAGAGGGAACGAGAGAGAGAGAGAGGGAACGAGAGAGAGAGAGAGAGAGAGAGTGGATGGGTGTAGAAGAAAAAGAGAAAGATGGAGATAAAGACAGGCGAGGAAGAGAGAGAGAGTGAAACAGATAGAGCAATTGTCCCGAGAGAACAAGTGTTTCGACAGAGAAACAGCATTCCAACACTCACCCACCCAGCAGAGCATGTGTGTAAGCTGTAACCCAGGGCAACTGTCCCTCTCCCTGTGGAACACACCCTGACCAGGGGGAGGAAGAGGAGGAAGGCTTCACCTTCATAAACTCAATAACAACAACAACAGCAGCAGCAGCAGCAGGAGTAGCAGCAACCTTCTCACACCCCCACGCTCATCTGAATCCCAACCCTTCCTCATTAGTTGCAGAGCTTCCTCAAACCATCTGCTACATTCATCATCCAGCTCCTTAATGATCAGGCAGGTTTGACTGTGTGTCAGACAGATACACTGGGAAATGGCTTCACCAGCTCAGAAAATCACTAGGAGCTTTTCCCATTCAGCAGATAATACTAACCGAAGCCCAGCACACAGAAGGGATTTGAACCAGCAATCTCTTGACCGGCAGTGAAACGCTCTAACCACTGCTCTGTACCTGCATCACAAACAGGTGCCAAAGGCGAACAGATGGATGTGAAGTCAGTTAGATTGGCTTAGCTGGGCTTCCATGAAACCATGCTGTGTCTAACCCAGATCAACAAACATCTCCAGACAGGAAGACAAACCACATAGGACAGAACAGCAAACTATCCAATCAAGGGCTACAGTACGTATGGACACACACACACTGACACACAAACACACACAGAGACCTAGCCCATCCCTCTTGAGAGACAAGACAATTGCTCAGTACTTACTCACAGACAGGCGACTGCTACTCGTATCCGCAGTCCTCCCTCCCTGACTCCGCGGGCGCTTCTGTGCTTTCTCCCTTGGGCCCCTCCATCCCGCCTCCTCCCTCCGTTGCTCCCTGGCGCGTCGGGTTGCTCCCTGCGCTGTGCTGTGCTCCCTGCGCTGTGCTGTGCTCTCTGCCCTGTGCCTGAGAGCAGCTGGGAACAGCAGCGAGGACACCACGGATCCAACGCACAGAGCAGCCTGGAATCCAACACTAAACAGCACTACCGCAAAATAAAAAATGAATACACAAAAAAAAAAAAGCACTTGAAGAAGGATGATGCTTTGGAGACGAGAGGGAGGGAGGTGAGGGAGAGAGGGGGAAGAGGGAGGGAGGGAGGAGGGGAGGAAGGAGGGAAAAGGAAGGGAGGAAGGAGGGGGGGTGGGGAGAGAGATGAGGAAGGAGGGAGTGAGGAGGAGAGACGACGGGAGACAGGCAGGAGAGGGAGGAGAGTGAAGAGAGAAGGAGTGGAGGAAGAGGAGAGGAGCAGGGAGAGGGGAGAGTGGAGAAGAGAAGAGAGGACAGGAGACTGGAGGATGGAGAGAGTGGAGGTGCGAGAGAGGAAGAAAGGGGTAGGGCGGGGTAGGGGAAGCGCGACCGAGCATGCAAGAGATCCGGGGAGGGGAGATGGTATCGCTGTGGAGAGAGAATGAAGCGAGAGAAGTGTGTGATTGAGTGAGAGAGAGAGAATGAGCGAGAGAGATAGTGTGCATGTGTAAGAGAGAGACAGAAGGACGCGAGAGAAGATAACTTCAGACTGTCGCAATGGTAGAGGAAGAGAGAGACTGAGCATGGAATAGGGACAAAGAAAAAGGAAGAACCAGGACAGGGCGGCGTGCTGGAGATGGCGGGAGGGAAGGAGAGAGAGAAAAACAGAGAGAGGAGGGAGAGGAGGAAAGACAGTAACGTGACGACGGGACGGGGAAATAGGAGCTGCGCTCGAAGGCACACCCGCAGGAAAAGGCTTACATAATCAATCCCCACATCGTGCAGATCTGTATCAGCTGTGTTGTTTCAGCCCCATCGCAGATAAGGATGCTGCGGGCTAGCCAATACTGAGCTAGGGAGTGGAGAAGAGGGAGACAGAGAGAAGGCGGTGAGGAAGAGGAGGGAGGTCGAGAGAGAGAGAAGGGGGAGGACAGAGAGAAGGGTGAGGACAAGAGCGGCAGAGATTGAGACACAGAGAGAGGGGGGGGAGGAGGAGAAGGGAGACAGAGAGAGAGGGGGAAGGAAACAGAGAGAGGGGGAGACAGCAAGAGAGGACAAAGAGAGGGGAGGAGAGAGACGAGGGAGAGACCAAACGAGAGGGAGGAGGACGAGAGAGGGAGGAAGAGAGGGGGACAAAGAGGTGTGGGGAAAGGTGAGGAGAGGAAGAGGGAGAGGAAGGAGAGGGAGGGGGAGGGAGAGGAGAGGTCGGATCCCTGCTGTAGGTGCTGATAGAGCAAGAGAGGAGACACACAGCCAGAGGTCACGACCTCAGCAAGGCTGCGATGTCACCTCCTGTTCTCCAGGAAGTGCTTTACCTTCCTGGTCGACGGTGAGTCGATCGAACAGCATATCAATCTGCACGCAAGCGAGGGCTGTTAGGGAGACTACATGCGTTTATATGGAACAGCCTAGAAGTTACGTAGCCCCTCCTGGGAGAAGATAAAGACACGCTGCCCCCTGCTGGGCGCCTGGGTGAATGGCAGGAAATGAGGTATGGCAAGCTGGCAGGAGGGAGCAGCTAAGCCAAGAGCTGGATAGACCACGATGCCCCCTGGTGGTCAAGATGAAAAACAACACCTGGCTTCTCAAAACGCGTTGACGGGAACGTCCGCTAGGCCAAGAGAGGACAGAAGCGTCTGTCAGAGCAGAGTGACATCATGAACACGCCAAGCCCATCCTGGACACACCAACAGCCACATGTGCTCAAACGACTACAGGCTAATCTTAGACAAACATAGACGACAGCTTAGCCAACACCCCAACACACCACACCACACAAACACACACGCACACGACACAGCCAATCGATCAACGCCCATCCACACACGCTAATCAGACCTAAACATTACACCGTACGACCCAAACACTGGACCACAGACCAAACACCCACACAGAACCTGTGAGAAACGCAACACAGCCGTTCTTCCTCCTCCCTCCTCACCTTCCCCCCTCACCTCCACTCCTCACCTCCACCCCTCTCCAAACATCACCCCTCCTCCTCTCAACCCCTTCTCCCCCCCAACATCCCCCTGCACCCCCCCCCTTCCACACACCCCCCCCCCAACCCACCCCCCCCCCCCCCCCACCCCCCCCCCCCGTCACCCTCTCCTCTCCCTCCACCACAAATCAAGCACTGCAACGCCAATCGAATATAACGCCACCACACACCTAATACGAACCTTAACACCACACGTACAGACCACAGAACCCAAACCACGGAGCACCTGTAGAGAAACAGCAACAAGCCAAACCTTCAAGCCGTCTCCTCCCTCCTCACCTCAACCCTCATATCTCCCCCAATCCTCACCCCTCCTGCCTCTCACCTCCCCCACCTCACCCCCCTCACCCCCCCCCACGCCCACCTCACCTCCCCTTCCTCACCTGACTGCTCGTTCATCATGCGTATGGCCCTGGCCTTGGCCAGCTCCAGGGCTGTGACCCAGCGCTGTCGCTCCACCTCCGTGCCCGCCTTCAGGTGGTAGGTACGCCCCCCGCTGCTCAGGACGATGTTGCAGGCGTCCTCCGTGTCGATGTGGGCGGTGGCCAGGTTGATGGTGCCTCGACACGTGTGGGCCATCTCTGCCTGCGTCCTGGACGAACACACGTGGAGACAGAGGACACACACACACACAGGGACGGAGGACACACACACAGGGACGGAGGACACACACACAGGGACGGAGGACACACACACACACAGGGACGGAGGACACATACACAGGGGCAGAGGACACACAGAAACACACACAGGGACAGAGGACACACACAGAAACACACAGGGACAGAGGACACAAACACACAGGGACAGAGGGGACACACACAGGGACAGAGGGGACACACACACAGGGACAGAGGGGACACACACACAGGGACAGAGAACACACACAGAAACACAGACAGACTTGTTATGATGGAGACAGAACTTCTGTCTATGCAGTGTTCTTGGTGTGAGGTGAGTGACTGTCCGTGAAGGCAGGATAATGACCCAACCGTGGCCTCACACACCCCAGGATCACACCGCACCTGGGGGGCGTGGCTGGGGTCAGGCGGAGACCAGCTCAGGGGGTGGGAGAGGGAGGAGGGGGAGGAGGGGGAGGAGAGGTAGACGGAGGGGAAGGGTTAGCAGATGCAAGGCGGAGGAGGGCTGGCGGCAGATTGGAGCCATGCAACAGGTAGGGACCTCAGGAGTGGCTACAGCTCAGTGGTTAGAGCATTTCACAGCAGACCAAGAGGTCCCTGGTTCGAATCCCACCCCGCCCAACGTCTTAGATAAAAGCATGTTCCGAACGAACAAGCCGTTATTGTGTCTCATGAAGCACACGCTGGTGTAGGCCAACATCTGGATGCACACGCAGGACGAGCTTGCATGTGTTGAAGCTCTCGCTGGACAGCCTATCCCTCTCTTGCTCCTGTCAGAGCCCAGAGCAGCCTGCTGAGCCACTGGATAACAAAGCTCTTTGTGTGGCTCACGACCTCACGACCAACAAGAAAACACACAGAGGACAAAGAAGGAACACACAGAGAGAGAGGCCGGGGAAGGAGGCTGGGAGAGAGAGAGGCTGGGGAAGGAGGCTGGGAGAGATCGAGGCTTTGAGGAAGGGAGAGGTAAGAGATCTTGTTCGAACACTCCAGACATCAGTAACTCAAGTCTGCCTTTCAGGTCCCTGGTGGAATGTCAAACTCCTGTTGCAGACCACCCATGCAGCCATGGCAACCCACCGTGTGTGAATGTGTCTAGTCTATCCTCATTCACCTCTTCAGAGTCAACACCAGATGCTTCTCAGTGCTAGTCTGTCACCTGCACCAGTACGCTCAGGAGACAGCACTCAGAAGACGGACAGGACAGACAGGACACAAACACAAGAGAGGCAGTTTGGAGGTGTTCAAAAATCTGCTCCTTACTACCAGTCTGGTAAGGACATGGACATTCCCAGCCCCCCTCTACTGCCCCAGCCCCCCTCTACTGCCCCAGCCCCCCTCCACTGCCCCAGCCCCCCTCTACTGCCCCAGACCCCCTCCACTGTCCCAGACCCCCTCTACTGCC